>JAZGTK010014071.1:0-13955 GCA_036877625.1 Ambastaia sidthimunki | reverse complement strand
TAGAATGAGGAAGTGTTTGTACCTGAATCTGGGGTGTCCTGAGGGCCATTTAAACTGATGCTTTTTGCGCAGGTGGGCAGTGAGGTTGTTTCCCCGAGTGAAGCACTGCTCACACACGTGACACTTATAGCGAGGAGTGTAATCTCCCTAAACACACAACACAAAACATGAACAATCCTGACTCGCTCTGAAGCTCATACCTGTAGCAATGTTAAATGTTAAAACAATGTAGCAATGTAAATGCAGCAATGTTATTTTAAAAAATGTATTCATTTGTTTTTATTTGCTCAAACTGTTGTATGCGTCACATTCATTTTGCATGTATTGTGCTGTTAAATATCTGACAGAACATTAACTTTCCACATTAGATTCTATAGATGAAACATTATTGTTACAATGATCATATTTTCCACTTGAATTACAGGCAACACAAATTAAATTTGCCCTTTTACATCTGAACAATGCAAATCAATCTCTTGGTAGAAGCACATTAAAAGCCTACAGTAAATCCTATGCAAAATGTTCAATGCAAACGTTCCTTTTCTAATTGGCCGATCATATGCTGGCATCTTCTGATTGGCTCACCTCATGGACACGTTTGTAGTGGTTCTTGATCGAGTAAAGAGAGCGGGTGGAGTAGTCGCAGTCAGCAAAGTCACATCGATACCCAGGCTCACTGCTGTGTGTGTCTAAATGCTTCCGCAGGTCTATCAGGTTTTTACAGCTGAAAACCACACCCACCCACACTGACAAATGAGGTGATGTTTCTTAAATAATAACATTTAATTACAATAGCAATGACAATTCAAGGATGATGCATAATTGCGAGTGATATCAGTGACCTCACCTGTACTCGCAGTAGTCGCAGCTGTAGGGCTTCTCGTTGGAATGGCGAAACTTGATGTGGTTTCTTAGTGAGGACGGTGATGGACAGGTCATGTCACACAGTGGACATTTATAATGGTTGACTTAATGGATCACAAAACAAACCATCATAGAAGAAGAAGAACATCATAGAAGAACATCATCAGAACACCTCGCTAGGCTAACGAAGCATGTGATCTCCAATGATGCTACCAATCACATGCTGATTTTAATATTAACAACACCGCAAGCATAAGCAGAACTTCATCAATACAACAGTACAAGCTTTATGCCATGCATACAGAAAGACATACCATGATTCCTCATATGGTCTCTCAGAAGCCTCTCAGTGGCAAAACGTTTGGAGCAGTGAGAACACTGAAATCTTTGACCTACACAAACACTGAAGTCACTTGAAAAGTTCAAAATACACTTTTTGTTGTAATATTTTCAACAAAAGAACAGCATGAAAGAGGAATAAGAAGATATAGAGAATAAATAGACAAAGACAAACTCCCTGACACACATCCAAGTTTGAAGGTAGCTTCTCACCTTCTATGGAGGTCTGCCGTCGAATGTGGTCAAAGAACTTTGTGTTGTTGGCAAACATTCCTCCACAGGTTGGACACGCCACCAGTTTTTCCTGTGTGTGACTACGCATGTGCTCTCGCAATTTAAACCTGCCCTTGAAAGAGGCCTCACAGTCTACAAGTCAAAAAAGTCAAAGGGACACCAGTCAGGAAGTTTTTCACCTTTTTTCTTTGTGCACAGAGAAAATTGTTTTCACAGCAAAAACTGGACATGGATGTGATAACAGGCTAATTGTTCTGATTGTGCCTTCATCTCACAAATACACCAGACTCACTTAATGCAATGTAAACAATATTAAAAGTCAATTCTTACCTTTCCAGCCACAAAATAACAAGCTATCTTCATTAGCCTCCAGACAATGGGCATGCATCTCCACATGTCTGTAGAACCACTCTGGATTATCCATAGACATCTGAACACAAACACACCTATCAGCTATTTCTTGCAAACATCTCTTCTTACAAATGCAGACAGCTCTGTAATATAATAGTTATTAAACTCAATAGTTTAATATTCACAAACACACCTTAGATTGTACCTTAGATATAACCACTGATTTTACTAGCCTTATACAATACAATATAGAATCTAAAATGAGAAATGCCTCTGAAAGGTTAACATGACTATACTGTCACCTTACCTCACAGTGTTCCCAAAGACATAAGAAGTTTTCCTGGACCTCAGGTACAATGTTGCGGTTGTGAATACCGACCGAGCAGGTACCCATGTCACTGTGGTCCTTGAGTAAAGAAAGCCCCCACTGCTTTAACTTTGTGTGGTAGCAATGGAAGAACATGTGTCTGAGAAGGTCCCCATCACCCTCCACTGTGCAAAAGCCACAGTCTCGCCACAAACAGTTCTCCTCTTCTGTAAAACAAGCAAGCAGGCAAAAGTCAAATAAATGACTCCCCAGCTAACAACCTATTTTAGGTAACAAAAATGTTAAAATGTTATTTTGAATATTTTAGGGCTGTTTGAAATGTCCATTGTTTTAGATGTTGCATTAACTTTATTACTTGGTTATAAGGACGTTATTATAACTTGTTTTATAATTCTGTAAACCTTCCACTAACAACTGAAGTAGAACATTTTTGCTATGGTATATAACATTTAAAAACGTTCTTCTAACGTTACTACAATAAGGTTTTGATAACTTTGAGAGAACATTCGTTGTTAGCTGGGTCCCAGCATTAATAGACATTTTAACCTGTATTATCTGACCCACCTGGTAAATCCGTCTCACTCTCTACGGTAGTTTTGAAATGTTTCTCCACGTGCTGGCAGAAGTCTTGCATACTTTTGAACGCCTCTTGACACGAGCCCCACTCACACACCAGCTCCAGCTGCAGCTCCTCTCTGCGCGGGGCGCGCTTGCCCGTGGAGGGCATCGTGCTGCACTAACGGTAAACACAACGTTTGGTCCTCTGGTTTTCTGAAACACACCGTTAAAGGACATTTGAGCTCTATTAGAAATACAAACAGCTTAGCAGCACGCTAGCCATTTCATTTTACTCAGATTTCCAAACGTTAAAAACATCCTTCTTTATTAAATGAATAGCGTTGTAATGATTACCTCCAACACATACAAACTCCTTAACTACTAAATATACAGCTTGTAGTTTATATCGTGGTCAAAGTTATTGACCTAGCATAAGTGTTGTTGACATAGCTGGTTAGCAAAACAAAAAGATTCGTTATTTTTTGCCTCTGTTTTGTTGACTGGTCGTTTTTGTTTGCATCTGATAAGACTATTCAACTAGTTTAACATTCAATATTTTTAGATGTTACGAATTGAGTGTTGTCGAAAGATTTTATAAACAACTCACCTTTTGGGAGTACTTGAAACATTTCCCCCGTTTCCCATACGAAATAACTACACCAATCAGAATTCACCTTAGCGCCGTCGCTTTCAAACGTCAACCAATCAAATTACAGCATTGCGGTACGTCAAACTGATAATTCCGCAGGACATCGAAACTCTTTCACGTGTTCCGGTTGCATTTATGGGCAGAAACGTCCACTTCTCATACGTTTAAAAAATCCTTCGTTATGAGTATTGTTTACATATTGTTGAAATGTATGTGTCTTTTTAACACTAATTTATTGGAGGTTATTTGCTTGAAGCTGTTAGATTAGTGGTTCTCCACTCCACTACTGCATTTCATGACTTATTAGTTAACACAACTTGGCAGATTTAAGAATAACTATGATCCACTGTAACGTTAGTTTATTCAAATGAATCAAAGGCATATTATTAGACACAGAAAAATATACAAGTGCATTTATCAACTAATCTTTCAGTAATTTTCTCACAAAGATTCACCAACTGCCTATATCCCTGTATTACCAATATCCCTGAATGTAACTAATTTACATAACTTTCCAAAATTTAGTTTAGCTCGCACCGTTGTTTCACTGTGAGACACTGTATGTATTTTTTTACATAGAGGCAGAGACATGTTGTCCATAATGAGAATTAAGGGCATATGTGGAGTCATGCAAATGTACAGACAAAACCAGTGAACTGCACTGTAATGTGATGAGATCTCACAGTTTATACAGGACAGGTGGTTTAGAAATCATTCAAGAAAATAATCTTTAGTCAGTCTCCAAATGAAAGCAGCAGGTTGAGAAGTCTCTCAGGATTTTACACACTGATCTTGGGATCTAGACATCGTAAAAAAGACGCACAAGGTGATACCGGATTCCAAATGCCACAACACTTCCTAAAACCTGTAAAAACAATAATCTATCATTATTTCACACCACCAAAATAATTGTTATACATAGCAATGATGATAATGATGATCTCATGAAGTTTGCTTATACATTGGTAAAGCATGGTGCTAGCAACACCAAGACTGTGGGTTCTATTCCCAGGAGAACATACAAACCGATAACCTAAATGCACTGTACAATGTTTTGGACAGAAGCGTCTGTAACTGTACATGTTTTAAACCATCTAAAATGAAGAAATTACATTATAGCACAGTGCCTATCAACTGATGAATACATTCCTCATGTAGACCTACCTGTATAAACAGCATGACTGCTGTCAGGGTTCTTTCATGTGTAGGTCCAAGTATTTTCAGCACCAGGTTGATAAGGGTCATGTTGTTACACTCAATAAACTCATCATCTTTCTCCTGCCCCCTACGTACATCCAGGAGCCATAATGTTTCTGCCACCTGCAGGATAACGTGGAAGTGCCATTCAAACATATTTATACACGTGGTGATCATAGGTTTGCCAACCACAGCGTATCCTTGGATCAACATCAAGCTGTGTTCCACTTTTTTCTGCTGTATTTTACTGTCAGTACTTTATACAATATGCAACTTGACTCCCATGTGCCAGCCATTAGAAAAGAGAAGACACCGGACAGCTGGCTTACAGTGCCATAAATGTTATACACTGATGAATTACCACAGGTAAATACTTGTATTCAGAGTGAGTGAGTAATGGACAGAGTTAAATTAGTTGACTTCACAAGCTAGGATAGTTATTGACAAGGTCATGTGTTTTTACCTTCATAATAAGTTGTCCTAGTTTGCCAAGGTCTTTCTGTTTGAATTTTGAGTAACTCATGCCAAGCTTTCCTGTGTCAGACTGTAACCTGCAATAATTAGTTTAATTGGTAGAGGTGAAGATTCATGTTCTGAAACCAATTTCATTTTGTGTTTATGTGTGAACTCTTCTATCTGTGAATTATTAGAAAACACTATTTAAATCACATTTACATTATACTGCACACATTTGTAAGCCATTAATTACATCAAATCCATGTAGAAAACTTTTTTTTTAATAATGTGTCAAATGTTTACATCTCAAACATCAGAGACAACAGATTAAAGAACAAGTGACAAGATCACCAATTTAAAAGAAAGTTCAGCTCTTCTAAACTGAATTTCCCTGCATATGTTAATATGTTACAGAATGCTTTTTTTAATATTACTGTATTAACCTACCTAGGCAGGCGATGTCTGGGACAGGGAATAATGTGGAACAGCTGAGGCAGAGAGTAAATGAAGTTGATGACTTGGGGGATGAAGAAAAGCAGCATGGTCTTGCTAAAGTGGCCAAGGATCCCAACAACAGCGAAAGTCATCCCAGCAAAATAACAAAAAGTATCTCCCACGAACACAGAGGAAGGGTACCTGCAGGTGTATTACAACAAGTGAATGACCACATTTTATTGGTATTTGATAGATATAAACAAAAAGCTATTTTTTTTTTCAAACCAGTTGTGGTAGAAGAGGGCTAGTGTAGTGAAGAAGAATGGAATCATGAAGTATAAGGAGAAGACGTGGTCATCCCTGTAGTCTCCTGACAAAAATAAACCATTTAAAATCATCATAATAGGTTTTCAGACCTTAAGTCAATGTTACAGAATATAGCAGCAGATTAATTTAAATAATGTCAAACAATGTTCTATTAGGAAAAAAAAGCTTAAATATTGAACTGTGAACTGATGCCTTTTTAATGGCATTTATATTCCTATGGTGCATAGACATCTACTTATTTTAGGGACAATAGATAAGATTATGTATCTATGTAAAAAAAACAGATAATGGACCAGTGATTACAAATGTGCCAACATCTTACCATTGAGCTCCAGTAAATTAAAGACGATGATGGAGCCAGATATAAAGAGAGCCTGCCCTGACTCAATGCCATTGATACCAGCCAAGATGTTGATAGCATTTGTGCAGAACACAGCCAACATTCCCATGTACACATAATACAAAATACCTGTATAAAAACACAACATAAAAACATGTGCTTAAAATCTCATTGACATAACATAAGGAGGGCAATTAAATTAACCCCAATTAGCTAGCAACTTTTAAAATGTCTCACAGCAAAACTCACCCAAGTCCAGATGCATCCCCAGCAGGACACGGAAAGGTTTGGGCACAACAATAAGAGTGTTACCGAAGTTAGTGAAGTAGACCATGAGGAGTGGCAGGGACGCAATAGTGGGCAGCAGAAGCTTGTGTCTCCATCGTAGGTTCAGTACATCATCAGCAAAGCCAAGAAAAATCATACAGCAGATGGCCAACAATGCACCAATCAGCTGCACAAACTACATGGTGATGTCATTGATCAGAAACCAAACAAAAAGACATTTCAGTGAAGGGGATGAGACTATACTGCATGAGATAAAATACTGTGGTGTGCATGTTATACACTGATGGTATTAACTATATATCATTCTACTGGATGATCAGCATTTTGTACTTCAGTATTTAGGTACATGAGTTTGTCAGTAATGTGTTTATTGTATATGCATAAATAAACTATAGTTGCTGGATGTACCTCATTGTGAGGGAACCGTTGACATTGCTCGCCCATGAAGCAGCTGAGGAAGGGGACAGGAATGAAGAGGAAGAGGATGATGAGGAAGACCGTGCCACTGATTACACCCTGTGACTCAGGACTATTAAAAATAAGACAAAAACACGACTGAACATTGATTTTCAGAGATCAATGTATAAACCTGGTAACAATCATGTGTGCTTCAATAAAATCAAACACTTACACTTGTTGTTTCGTGGTCTTATTTAAGTCCATGCCATATAGTCGCGCAGATATAAAATGTTCCTTAAAAGCTGGAATAAGCTTAATTGTTGCAATGCACCCCATTGCAGACATAAAACAGTTTATGATAAGAGGAAGAGCGGGAATAGGAGACATCTTTCTGGACTAACACGATCTACAACTTCTATATACTGGACCTATTGTAGTATAGAAACTATAGCTAAACTATATGCCGCTCAATAGCTTGACAACGCATTAAATAAAATGTTATGTTGCTTTCTGTCACCAACATGCACTACTTCTGTGTCGTATATCCATAGTGAAAATGACACTGACTAAACGAGTTTCTCGGAGTATCTAAACTACACTTTGAACACAGCTGTAGATGACACTGTAGCCATCATTGCCAGCGCGAGTATGAATTACACTTGCTCACTTTCGAGTCCACCGACTGGATCTTAATTTAAAGTACTGAATCAATGAACGATAGTTCATTGGCTTTATTTTAACACATACATCTCCATAAGCTCGGGTAAATAACAGAAAACCCTGAACACGAACACCACCCAAATAACAACCAGCCCTGATTATTAGTAACTCGTCCGGATCGTGTAAGTAGGTTTTTCTCTAAATGTAATAGATATGTCAGTGTACACTGTGGGCTTGGCTAGTCACAAAATCCACGTCTACTTCCGTCAACATAATCCGTCCGCCGACTAGTTAGAGTAATACAGCTGTTTTATAACACATTTATAAAAACTAATGACAATTATCTATTTTAAGTGAAAAGCAGATACATTTTTTAATATGTTAGTAAAGTGTTCATTGGGAATCTTTATAAATATTTATTGTCATCTTCATTTGGATCGAATCTTTTAGGTGTAACACAACCGGAAACATATAAGAGAAGAGTACGTTAAAAGTCCAATTTCTATTTGTAGTAAAATTCTAATAGGAATTAATAATATTATAAATTGATTATTTTATCATCTTGTGAAATAAACAATTATTGTAAATAAACAATCTAAAGATTTATCAGCCTAAAATAGCATATACCTTTAAATGGAAGATTTTGCACACACCAATTTATATACATGTCTGAATAACTCTAACCTTACAGTTTAATAGCTAGACATTAAAAATCTTCCAAATTCGTAGTTGAAACGCAGTGGTTAACACATTAGCACGATAACCTACAGTCCAAGAGGTAAACATAAAACCCTAATGTTGTTGAGATTTTTCATATTGTAAGTAAACAGTAAATCATTAGGACTGTTGTTTCCATTTCAATTCTGTATTCATCCATTTATTTTAGATTAGACCAGAATTAAAAACATCCTTTGTGTTTAATTGTTAAACTTTAATATTTCAGACACTGTTTTGGAGGTATTTATAAATGCTTTGAATAATTTATCTGGTATCAGATCTGTGACAGTCATCATATCACTTTAACTAGTATAACAGCCGAGTAACTAATGCGCGCTTGAGCTGTAGACGCAGGGAACCTGTGCATCGCGCATGCGCAGATCCTGCAGCTGGGAACACTAAGCGTGTCTCTTTAAATACATGCAGTGCGTACTCGGTCAGTGTGTGTTTGTGTTGCTACACTATTTGACAGCTCGTCTGTTCTGTTCTGCGCATTACCATTACAGACCGTCCGACACAGTAGGAGACAGTAGGAGGAGGACACATTTTCTGTTGCGTTGACAGCAGTGGATATTATAAATGGCTTTTTGTCATTTAGTATGCTGAAGGTTCACGACAGGGAGGCCATGTAACGATCACCCCCGGTTTAATCGCAGAAAATGACAGAACCTGAAGATCGGTGTTGGGATTACGAAGATATGATGTAGCAATGGAGCTGGCGATCTGTAGCTAGCGTTGACAGCGATCACCGTAGTGTCCTGGCGTCCAAGGACAGCGCTTTGCATCCGATCGGTAATCATATACCTCTTTAGCATTGTCTTTCAAACACTGTGTATACGCTCGGCGTCATTGAGATACACGGAGGCTGTGTCTCAAAACATTGGGAGCTGCCTACCTAGACAGTATTTTAATCGCCGTACGCGCGTGCAGCATTTTGGGCATCGCATGGTAGTTTTGAGTAAGCGGAGCGGATGGCCAAAATATCGTCTAGGTAGGAAGCTCACTAGGTTTTTAGACACGTACTGTGTTTCTGAAATGGTGATCAGTGATGGGGAATATAGACATGCAGGGTTTCATATGAGCGTCATACATGCGTTTGCATCAGCTGTCAAAAAGCATATGCATGGTTATATATAACATTAAATGCATGGGTTATGGTTTTGCAGTGCACCACTGATCCAGATCACAGCCGGTATCAGTGATGTTGTATTGTCAGTAATGTGACAGAATCGGACCGGACTTTATACGAGGCAGGGTTCGCACAAGACTTGTGTTGGACTTTGCAATTAAAAAAGCAGATCAGAGTTTACTGGAAGAAGTTAGACTTCTCCGGTTTCAGGACAGCACCGGCATTAAATGTCACACTTTCACCGAAATGCTTAGTTTGCTTAACTGCTAAAACTTTAAACACATGTGCTGATACAAACACCATACATACACTTGTCAGTGTTTTTGATAAGGACACGTCTAGTAATACAAACAGTTACTATGGTAACCATAGTTTCCTCTTACCATAGTAACTACAGTCACTGTTACTGCAATAAAACAGTGGCAATCTTGTATTACATACATAAAACTTACAGTTAAAATATATAAGTAAAATTATATTGTTGTAAGGGAAGAAACTTTGATAAGGAAACATTGGTCAAGAATAAAATATATATGTAGATAAATAAAGAGAACTGACTTTCAAATATGTGAAGAAACAAAATTTACCTCTTCATGTTCTGACATAAGCTTAGCTGTCATAGCTGCATGGCTATATTTCCTTGCATCCAATTATTTTCCAGTCTACTTAATCTGTGTCTCTCTTGCCCATTCCCCAGATTTCCAACCTTCGTGAGTCAAGATTTTCCACACTTTGTAAAAATGAAGCTTAAGTGATCAGTGATTAAGGAGATGACAACTTTCCAGGACGTGAGCTGGCTGGTTCAGGTGGCGCTCTTCTGCGCCTCGCTGTTGGTCGTGCTAGCCTGGCTTGTTCAGTTCTCACAGGCCTTGCTTCGCCCTAGGTGGTGCACCAGGGTCCAGGGTAAGAGGGAGACCCCCTGGCACCTGCCCTTGAGTCTCACCCACCAAACGCTGACGGGCGGCGTATGGGGTTCCCTCCTGAGGCTGAGACGGGATGGGACGGGAAGTGACACTGAGGCAGGTGTCAAAGGTCTTTTGTCCTCTCTCTTTGCGTTCAAGTCCTTCAGGGAGCACTGGCAGAGAGCCTGGGTGCGTGCGCTCAACGAACAGGCCTGCAGACAAGGGGTAAGTTTGACCTGACAAGCAGAATTACATTTGTTGTGAGACATTGCAGTGTAGCAATATATGTGGGAGATTTGTGTACACATAGGCATGTGTTTTCATTTCTCCATGCATGTTTTTACGTGTAAAAGTATTTATAGGTTGTGTGAGTGTGTGTAGGCACAATATCATGGCCTGGCTACTTGTTAGTGAACGTGTGGGTGCGAGAGTGTCAGGGGAGCAATAGTGAGAGACAGGTTCTTGTGTAATAACAACATACACACACACACACACACACACACACACACAGTGTCTCTCTCTCTTTCTATTTCTCACCTGCATGTCATTCTCCCAGAAATCCACTTTGTATTACAATTACATATGGCAGGCCTCAATCTAACTTCCTTTTGGGGATTATCTAATGTAACCAAATTAGCACTTTCATTTCTCAGCTAATCAGTGTAAATGATTTGTGAATAAGGATTTGCTAATGGCTATCCTAAAAGCCATGTTTATGCAGAATATGTGACGCTCCTGTTGCCATTGTATGTAAGATTTAGTTGCTTTATATTCATTTAAAGAATCATACATTCTAGACAATTATATAATGATTTATTTTAACTCATAGTTACACTGTTCAGAATGACTACAGGATTTTATGATGATTATTGCTTGTGCTCAGTGTGTCTTATCCAATCAGAACCTCGTTAGCTCCACAATTGATCAAAGATTGTGTTTTCTTTCTCCTACAATAACCACTAAACCATCTCACAAAAAACACACAGATCACTCATCTAGGTTTAGGGGGTGCTCTGCTTCTCTCTGTATCCCCTTGTCTGGTTAAGGGTGTGTTGAGGACTTGTGTGTTGTGTAAAGGTCTCTGCTCCTATATTTAACTCTAACTCCATTTGATCTTTGTGAATATCAAAGCTCAGTGCCAGAGTCTGCCCTGTAGGTGCATGTTGAAAGAATGAGCGACGTCCTTCCAGTGACCCTCCTCAGTAAGGTTATGCCAATTTCTGAAAATGCCCAGTGACTTCTTTGAAGATCAGTTCATCAGAAGACATCAAAAGTCATCTTTGTAACCTTTGTAAGCGATGACAGTCTGCATGTTTAGATTGATGAGATAAGAACAGAATGTGGAAAAGGTATTTTCATTAGACAGCCACATCCGGCTGGGTGTTACAATCCTTCTATGGCTTTATACAATGAACCTTCCTCCAGCAGCTAAGCTATAAAGAAAAGTTAAAAAAAAACTCCTTCTATCTCATTTCCTTCCCGGTCTCCAGCCAATAGTTGTGCCAGTTCAGCAACCTACTTATTTTCTCAGGTTGTCAAAGTGGGGGGAAGGGAAGACTACAGAACACAGTTATGCAATTGCTGTTCCTTTTAGTTTAAATTAGTTGGGTTGGTATAGTTGTTTTTTGGGTAAGACAACAGAGGCCAATAAATAGACATTTAGTAGTTTTAAGTGTTGGTTTTGGCCAAGCCCCAATACTGCAGCTTCAATTGTTATGCTGTCAGCTGCATGAAAGCAAAGCGCAACGATTCTGCAGATTGTGCATGTGGGATATCAGGGAGTCCTGAAGTAAGGACTTTCCTAATGAATAGTCTTCAGTGTTAAGAATCCCCTTGTGTGAGTGAGTCAGTGAAGCTGATTTAATGTTATGTGTTGGACTGTGCTTAGCTTGAGTCCTTTAAGCCTTTATTTTGAGAGTAGATTTAGAAATATTTCAATGGAAAAACTGGTGTGATTGGCACAGGTTCTGACTTGCATGGTTCTGTTTTTGAACTTCCATTATATACATGTGAAAATTCTTGGGATTTGTTTAAGAAATCGTCATTCCTTTATTATGAGGTTTTGTGATGATTATTTGGCAGGCGTGGGCTCAATTATAAAACTGATGTGATGATACTTTCATGACTGCATGTTAACAATCAGGTTAAATGAGTGAGATAATAGTTTCATGACTAGATGAAAACATACAGGTTATAATTCTGGGATGATGGTTTCATGACTGCATGTAAACACAAAGGTTGTATTGGTACAATATGTACTGTTATTTGATGCAGGCTTATTAAAACAAAGGGAGAATAATGAATATTATAACATAACAAGGAGTATTATGTTTACCTTGGCTTAACAATTTTGTGTTTTAAAAACTCCTACACAGTATAGTTTTATTAGACTGGTCCTGTTATTCAAGACTACATTATATTGTCCTGATACTTAGCCCCCTGTCCTCTTCTTTGAACTAGAACATAGATAGAACTCAGATTTTTTTAAAACAGTTTTTTAAAACTGATTTGATTATACATTGTAGTGAATATAAGTATGACTTTCAAAGTCAAATATAATTTTTTATATAATTGTCTTATTGTTCTTAAACATTTTGGTTCGGCTTATATGAATGTATGAAAAAAATTTTCATTCTTCATGATCAGCTTCACAACAGTTTTGCAGCTTGAGATATAATGTAGAAGGACAGGCTTGCTAGAGAGAAGATAATACAAGGACAGCTAAGAATGTATAAACCTTGTGGATAATCAGACCTTAATTAGCAGAAAAGGATTGCAGATGTCCGTGTTCAAGCAGGCCTGTCAAATTTAATCTACAATAACTGGAACTTCTGAAGGAATTTATAGTGCCTTCATATTACCGTGAAATGTTGGTCATGTGACTAATGTTGGAGGTGACCTTTTTGTGCTAGTTAAATATTCCTGTGTTAGATGGCTTTGAGGGCTTTGGGGAGAAGTTCCAAATTTGGAAGGTTTGATCTAGAATGTCTCCAAGCATGGTATGTGCTCTTCTAACAGCTTGTTTTAATCTTAAGTTCTTCTGACAAGAAAAACCTGACAGAGGGGTTTCACCAGTTTGTGTGAGTTTCTCTTATAAGTGTTAGCTTAGATCAAGAGCAAAGGAGATCTGCCCCTCGGAAACACTGAAGCCATCTGTTGACATGACAACATGAAAACAAACACCATGGTTCCAGCCTCAGCCATGGCGACCACCTCTCAGGTTAGGGCAAGAAGGCAGAGCAGGAACAGCTGTTTCTTTCACTCTGTTTATTTTATTTTACTTTCTACTGAATCTCCCCTTCTTGTCTATTAATCTAATAAGCAGAAAACTACAGCAGAGTTACTATTAGGTAAGCTTTTTAAAAGCTTTGGAAAGCAGCCGAGATTAAGCTGTGGAGACACAGAACACATGTCTTGAGAAAATGTGTGTGTGGGGGGGGCTATATCAATTTCATTTTACTCTTTTAGTTTAGTGTGGGGTGATAGTAAAGGAGAGACAGAGGGGAAAAAGCCAGCAGGAGACTTATGTGTCTACACTCATGTCTCAGACACATTATCATGGTAAGAATATCACAAATGACTTCTGTGCATCTGACTGAGATGTTTAAAAGGACAAATGCATGGATAACACTGCACCAGTCTTCCAGAAAGAGATCTTCTAATGCTTCTGGCAACTTTTAATTATAATCCTTTGTAAGAAGTGTCGTTAGATACCTTCCCATGAGGAAGATTAACCAGCAACTGACCATTGGCTAATCTTCTCTGCACTGTTCCACACACGG
>JAZGTK010014070.1:0-13955 GCA_036877625.1 Ambastaia sidthimunki | reverse complement strand
GCAGAACGCAAGCTTCTGGAAGGCACATAGGTCCGTACCAATGAGTTTAGGTAACTTGGTGCAGACCCAGTGGTTGTTTTAACGGCTACCCTCAGTGCTTTGAACTTGATTCGAGCGGCCAATGGTAGCCAGTGCAGTCTGGTGAAAAGCGGAGTGACGTGCTCTCTTTGGCTCTTGAAGACTACCCTCGCTGCTGCATTCTGAATCATTTGCAGCTGTTTTGTAGTACTTGCTGGTAGGCCGGCCAGGAGAGCATTGCAGTAGTCCAGTCTGGAGAGGACAAGAGCTTGAACAAGGAGTTGTGAGGACAGTTCAGAGAGGAAACATAACACAGCATCATGGTTTGACTCTGTTTATAGGCAGGTCAAGATCATGTGACGCACATTGTGTGTCACGAGGCCTGCAAAATAAATCATTATATTTTGGTCTTCAGGACGCCTGTTTGTCTGCAAGTTTGTAAGGTCTAAGCATGAGAAAAAAAAATATCAGGATAGGAAGCAGCTAGTAAAAAGAGAATATTACAGACAGAACAGAAACTATTTGAGTTCTAAAAAGTTTCTAAGGTGTGTGCTACCCTGCCAACACTATATCACAGCGGGTGACTATATGTGTGTTTTGTTTAGGAGCTGAGCATGCTAGATCAGTTCTTGACAGAGCTGACTGCTCTCAGTGTTAATGGCTTCCACTGAGGACATTCTGCTCCTGCCTGGCTATTTTATCCAAATGGGAGCCGGCAGCTGCAGCCCATTCCCCCCTTCATGGGTTATGCCAGCCCCATGACAAGGGGTTCCTGTGCACATCAACACTTTGTGCCAGAGCCCCCTCAGAGCCCTCAGTGATTGTTTCTGCTTTTCCTGCTACTCCAGGTGTTTCAGGGGGCAGAAGCAGCCAGCGGTTTATCCATCCCTTCTTCTCTCATTCATGTCCAGATACCTCCTGCCAGTCCTCTGATTCAGGAGACTGGACAGGTAGAGAGGGTGGTAACTCTCAGGTTTTCTGGCAATGTGAAAACGTCTGCATAGTTTATCCCCACGGCTATTGAGTACATGGAATGAGGGTACAGAATTCAGTTTGCCTCCGGTCCTTCTCGCTTCCAAGATCTGTCTTTTAAAGACATTTCAAGGTTTTCTAAAAACATTTAAAGTTTTGAACATATACCTGAGACTCTCAAAAAGACCAAAACAAATATGTGTGCAGTGGAATCTTTGAAATCTTCTCTGATCACTGTGACTGTCTTTTGAAGCGCTCTGTAGCTATAGACATTATCATGCAGCTCTTTTATAGACAGGACCTACAATGTCACATGTAAATCTTTAAGTTATCTTATGACAAATGCCCATTTTTCATGCTAACGAACAGACACACTCTCAGTCAATTATTTACAAACTAAATCACTGCTTCTGGTATAAAAGTCAATTGTGGAGGCTAAACAGAACATTTGAACAAAAGCTGAAGTGTATTAGTTCAATTTTGTGTTTTTCTGAGTTACAAAGTGGCTGTGAGGAGAGATGCTGTCAACAGCAGGTATTACTGCTGCCTCTCTTCTTCACTCTATTAACTTTTCATTTAAATTTTTGTCTATAGTTTTCTCTTGTTGCTGTCAGATAATATATCTGTCTGATTCATTGTATCTCTTTCTGTCTCTCTGCTGCTGTGATTGGAGGTCTATAACCTGTCCAGGCATCTCTCAAACCGTGTGATGACAAACCAGCTGATTAATTCTCTGTGATTATCCTTTATCCTCTTTGACAGCAGAAAATCCTTCTCTGGATTGTGCGGGTTTGAGAAGCGTGTCTCTCATTTTCTCTTAAAAGCTCTGTCACAAAGCCCAGATTATATGGTTTTATGTCATGTTTTAAACTTCCTAGCAGGACATACTAAACAAACAGAGGTGGTTTTGTCAAGGAGGTCTGTATGTCTATGCTAAGAGGTTTCAGGATTTGTGATTATCGTTTGTGACTGTATTATACGTTTTTTCTTAAAGATAACTAATTTGATCTTTATTTGCGATATCTAACAAAATGTCTTTTCTAGATTGAATGTGACACTCTACATGCTCTTAGTTTTTTTTAGCTATTTTAATCAACATAAAATATAATGGTTTTACTTTTTCTTGACACACTTTCATTGTTTTCTAGACAACAGCTAATGTCACCAATCATGGCTTTAAAACACCTTACTCAGTTTTCTGGAAATGTACCCAACACTGATTTTTTTATCAATATAAACAAATGTTTACAAAAACTTTTACACTAAAGACATTTGAAAAGTTGAAATACTGAAATAACACATATTACTGATTTAGTCTGACACATCTGGCTCAGGGATTGTAGTACTCGACTATCAGTTTGTCTCTGCAGTCGCTTAGTATTCCCCGCTGTTATACTTGAATGGATGTGACATACGTTCGGGGTAACTGTTTGAACTGTAGCTGCTGTAGCGATAGCCCTCAAAGTTTTCAGCCCTCTCAATTTTAGCTGGGAGTGTGTCCTGGTATGACAGGGTGGATTTTATCACTGCAGAATCTTCTGGAATCTTCAGGTCAGAGTAGGAGGTAGGAGAGGACTCTTCCAAAAGTGAGTTACAATTAGACAGGCCTTTTCTGTCATAGATGTTCTCTCCATACTTGCCAACAGATGGTTTGGGGCACGGCTGGTAGGACACTTTTGTTGTTGTGGTAATAATGGTCTGCAGCCCTGCTGGTGTAGCAGATGTGGGTCCTGTGTACCTACATGGGTATTCACTGTTATAGTAGTGGTGATTAGTGTTGGTTGGCAGCTGGGCATAGTCACTTCGCTCCCCATAGGCACCTTTACTAAAAATCTGCTTCCAGCCATGATGTTTTCCATTGGTTTCTGCATAGCTCTGCTCATGGCTGGCTAATGGACTCGTCCCATGGGACACTCCATTCAGACTAGGTCCAGATTTATTAAGTTCGGTCTCTGTTTGTGGACTGGTAGGGTCCTTGTACAATGCTGTTGGATAAGGGCCTGAGCCAAGATATCCTTGGACTGCAAAATCATAACCACAAGGGGGGCGAGTCATATACAGACGGTGGTTAGCAGGCTTTTGCAGTGAAGTAGGAGAATCGGCCATCGTTGTTGTGGGGTGCATGTCATATGAAAACTTGTAGGGCTCTGGGTTTTGGAACGAAGGGTAGTGTTGTGTCTGAATTGGGAAGTTGGACTCTGCAATGATGCTGAAGCGGTCTGGGCTCTCCATAGTGAGCTGGTGAATATTTGGGAAGGCCATGTCATGATAGCGCCCAGGCTGAAAAAAAATGTTTTTGATATGATTTATAAGTATACTCTCAGTCATAACCTGCTTAACATTTTGTGTATTTTTGATTAACTACAAAAGGTATCTGTATATTTGTGTGTGTTTCTGTTTTCTACCATTGTGGAGACCAAATGTCCCCACAAGGATGCTAAAAGTCACACACACCTACATTGTGGAGACCATCCAGTGGTCTCCACGAGGGACATAGATTTTTAAACATACTAAATGATGTATTTTTGAAAATGTAAAAATGCAAAAAGGTTTCTGTGATGGTTAGGTTTAGGGTGATGGTTAGAGGATAGAACATGCAGTTTATAGAATATAAAGGTCATGTCATGTATAAAAGTTATGTATATGGATAGTAAATAAAGTCTTTTATTGTAAAAATGTTAGGTTTGGAGTGAATGTTAGGGTTAGAGTGAATGTTTGGTTTCTGTTACGGTTAGGTTATAGTGTTTATAGCTAGCTGTGTATAACACAATAGAAGTCTATAGAATGTCCACATTTAGATAATTTAACGTGTGTTACCTCTGGTTCCAGCAGTTTCCTTTTCTGTGAGAAGTGAGGTGAAGACACTCGTCTTTTCACAGCACTTCTTCTTGCCTCTGTTTCAGACTTGCTCTCTGACCTGGGGTGGTCATGAACTCCTTTAGCCTGAAAATAAACATTACAGAGGAAATAAAAAATTAACAATAGTATAATATCCATGAATCATAACCATATCAAAATACATAAATATATGTACCTAATAATATATCACAAATTGGGTAATACAGGTGGATTAAGTCAGATTAAATTATATTTTTGACTACTAGTCAATTAAGAACTTAATTTGACCACATGAGAAACATCTTTAGGTTATTTAACAAAAACAGTGTTCTGTTTAGGGACCAGGGTTAGTATGTATTATCACAATTACACACACCTGGAAGAAAATGGCCACCCCATCTACTCTCCAGAAATTGGTGACTGGATATCCACTGTGACCTCGGCACGGGATCAGTTCGAGAGCTGAGTTACAGTTTGGACAAAGCTTTTCTGAAAAAATCAACAATTTCCATTGTGGAGCTATATTATTAAAACAAACTTTTACTGAGTGTGTTACAAAACAGCAGACAATATGTGAGTCTATCTCTCAATACTTCATAACTCAGATCAAACACAAGATCAAGTGTTCTCTCTAACTCTCTGTACTCACAGAACAGGGTCATTCAGTGACCTTTTTATCTTTTCTGGTTCTTTAGATGCAGAGTTCTATATGCTGGTTCTATTCTGGTTCTATATGCTATTCCATAAGAACATAAGGTTTCACAAAACAATATATTAATCAACAGAAATGTAGAGCATACTGTGACACATACAACAATTTTAATAAAGCGTTGGAGTTCTCTTGTTTTAAAGATGAAACTGTCTTGGCATCTACACGCCATACAGGCATAAACACACCAACAAGCCTGTTTTGTAAGATGCGCCTGTCCTTTCTTATCAGATTTGTGTCTAACATGAGGAACTCGTTTGGTAGATGCTGCTTTGAAGAAACAATTGCTGAACTTACTCTGTTGTTTCTGCCGCGCTTTGTCACAGATGGCTGGTCTCAGCTGGAGTTTAGTCCCGTCTGGAAGAGAGCAGTTCCGTGAACACACCACCACACCGAGGCAAGACTTTTTCAGGATCTGACAGTTGTGGTTGTTAGTGTTCCTCATAGCCCAGCCGCTCAGATGTCTCTGCGCGTTTTTATCGTCACTGCTGTAGATGTAACGTACATATCCATCTGTCCACTCTTGAAAAACATCGTACTGCTTCGTGTCCTGCTTGGAAAAATAAAATACCTTTAAATAAAAGACGTATGCCTTCGTGTATTTATGAGGCATTAAGAAAGAAAGATTTTTAGAAAAACTAAATGTGTTTTGTTAATTTTTTCTTATTTTCTACAACTGAGAAAATATTATACCAGTTTATACCAAAAATATATATATATTTTATGAATCAACCTATAAGTTTGTTTATTTTAGGTAATTTTAGGTCACCTATTTTAGGTCAGGCAGAAAATAAACTCCTATTCATCTTTTCAGTGTAAATATAAAATATATCTTCATGTGCTTACAAATTCACAAGGACAAACTTCAACCCTTTATCATTAAGTCATCTAAAAATGTAAAAAAAAAAGTTACATTTACCTGTGGAAGTTTGGGGTCATTTATATCCCAAGTCAACTTCATTCCGAAAGAACACACACAATCTGAGCTGTCGAGCTGACCTGACGATTTGGACATGATGTGATCGATCAGGTCCGGATCATAGCAATAATTGGAATAAAGGTCAAGACACGAATTTCAGTTCTCTAAGACTAAATTGTTTCATAAAAAATGGATCACAAATCTCTGACTCGCCTCCTACGTCTGAAACTTGTCTTCTTCAAAACCCTAAAATCCGCGTTTGTGTCTCTGTCCAGGTGCGCTTCGGGCGGGTAATGATCTCAGGTAAACGCTGCTGTGTCTATGTAAATGCAGGAGGCTGGGCTTACACATTCAACACTGTAATTTCACTTTACACGATTCAAGCCATTCGCAACTACTCACGGTGAGTCCTTGAACCTCACAGATCCACACGGCCGCAAAATGGAGAGCAACTCAATATTGTGTTGCAGCAGAGAGATGGTACAGATTGACAAAGCTTCTGGTAAAACATTTTCCTTACGCATCCCAAATTTTATCTTTGCGTTTGCAGTTCTCAGGGGAAAATGGCAGCGTCTTTTAAAACTGAACCCGACCGTGTGGTTTTTCCCGGGTTGTCAGCGAAATTGACGCGAGCGACTTTCAGTGGAACCGCACTGAGGTGAATGGTAGTCCTGAAAACAGGACTAGTACAGTCGTAAGGTAATGTGATGCAGTCTTTAGTTGTTATGTGTAAATTAAAAATTGCACCGCTAACATAACACGAACTGGTCGTTAAAATAACAAACACGACACAGCTCACAAACACGCGCCTTTCTGATATATCCATTGGTGATCACCGATCTCATTGAAAAAGACAAATACAAGTGATTGTTGACAAATACATCCTATACATAAGCTGTCGATTTGCTGTCATGACACAAAAGGAAACGAAGAATTTTTTGTATTACAAAATTAATTAAGCTTTGTAAGTGAACGAGTCAATGATGATCATACGACTACTACTACTAATAATAATACTTATTATTATTATTATTAACAATAATAATTACAGTTTTGGGAATCGGCTTATTTCAAAGAGCATCACCGCTCTGTGATCTGTTATTTAAGGGTCCAGCGGATTGAATCCTCTCATAAGCACTTCACAACAACTAATTTAAGTTAATCTTTAAATTAATCTTTTTAAATTAATCTAAAAATTCTCGCAATCATAGTATAGATATAGTAAGCAAATTGTACATGGATTTCTCGTGACTACAATGCAATTTTTTCCACTGAAATTGTAACACACATTTTTACACCCTATTAAAGTGTCTATGTCAATAAAATATATTAGTATTTTCCCATATATGTCTATTGTATGTCTATTGTAATACATACACCAGAGCATTTCTCAGGGAGTCACCGACGTGGTACCAATCTCTGTTGATCTTAATCTACTGCAACTTCTTCAGCGGTTACATTAAAAACAAAGAGCTGCACAGACGCATAAAGATTTGATGCAAATTTGAAAGCTGTAAAAATATAATTCTGCTAAAATGAAAAAGACTGTACCACCAAAATCTTCAGGGTTTTCCTTTTTGTAGATTTTTGAAATTAAGACGCACAACTAATGTATTGTGTTACGTTTATTTAACCAAACAAAGTAACAAATCCATACATTAGACCATCGCTTTGGCCATGCAATGTTTATAAAAAAATTGCATAAATAATTTATATATATTTATAACATTTAAAACGCATTCGACATTCTGGCTTACGACATTTTAAAATTTTAAACAAATTTGTGTAATATGACTTATTGTGCCTCAAAATTGCCCGGATGACCAGCAGTCCCGATGTTGTCTTCATTATTGTATTACGTTATTAATACTGACATCAATAAATTAAATAATAAAGGTAAAATAAACGCTTAGTTCTAAGATAGTCTTTTTTATTATTGAGTCCTGGGGATTCTTGTCTTTAAGATATGATTGCTTGAATTAAGAATACCATCTGATATAAGATCACCAGCTGATATTATTTCCAACAGATATGCAGTTTTGCCAGATTAAAAAATAGAAACGGTCACGCTTTTAGAAATCTCCGGAGAGTAAGAAAAGAAAGTGAATAACAGCGCTGGTTATCTAGTTTCCATTACCAGCTCAAGCTTTTGTAGACACGTGAAATCGACCTTTTTCGACGAGTTAGAATTTTCTGACAGATGTATTTATCGAATAAAACGTGTAATACGTAACAATATTATAGCTACCCGTAAAATGTAAGATTAAAAACCATATAAACCAATATAGATTATATAGTGACTCATATCGAACAAATCATATTTAATTTTCACTAAATCCAAAGTGCATACCAAGTGCATTTATAAGAGTTATGGGCTGCGTCCAAAAAGCAGTTCAATAAATAAAATATAAGAACATATCTTTTCCAAGGGACTGTAAAGTAATGTCTAATTATCTAAACCTAACTTGCGTGAGCTTAAGACAAACTCATACAGATTTCGACCACAATGGTATTGCAAACTGGATTTAAAACAAATTAGTGCATGGACGTTCATAAGTAGCTAAATTTACTACTTTCAACTAGCGATGGGCGCTTTATAAGCATTTCGAAATATTTAGTATAACGAAAAGTATATATAAATATATATAAAGTAAAACGAAATATTTGGTTCAAATCAAAGCTTTTGACTGCGTACCAAACCAACAGTATTCAGCCGCAGAACCGCAGCGCCTTTTCAATTCAGTTCAGTTCTATTTATATAGCGTAACATTTTTACAATGTTACATTGCTTCAAAGCATCTTTACACAAAAGTACTAAGATAAAATTTAAAAAATCAAACCCTTTTAACCCTCAGATTCTGTTAACAGATGTATTAATTGTGATGTTAAGTTGACAAATTATAACACTTTTTGATCTGACTTTTTTTTAAAATAAACTGTTTTTTTTATTTTTTTTAAATAAATACTGTCTTTTTTAATGTAAAAACTTTAAGTTATGCAATTTTGTTGTGATTTTGTATTTTTTATCCCTCAATTAAATCCATTTTAATGTAAAATAATAATTTTAATGTTATTTTCACTTAAATTTCACTTTAAATGATTTTTTATAAAAATCTTAATTCCACTAATTAAAATACAGCAAAAACCTCAAAATAAGCCCCACCTTTGTTTTTAGTGACACCTGCTGGAATCAACGTAGCAATTACAGGTCTATCAGTTGCCACTAGATGGCAGCTTATAGGGTGATCTCTGTAAAACAATGCGGTAACAATTTTTCTCAAATTGTAGTATATCACAAGTTTTTTCCAAGAATTTTTTTTACAACCATTTGTATTGGGTAAGATTTTGCAAACATACCACAATATGCTTACAGACAAATCAGAACCTTATAGAAGCAGTTTTGTGCCCCCTCCCCACACATACAAGCATAAACTAACTTCACAGTGAGGTCAGATTACGTGTTAAGTGTGCGAAATGAATTAAAAGGGGGGCCATAGTATTTTTTGTTGTTCTAATTGGTTCGTGCATTAGTTGTAATGGTCTACCATTAAATATTGTGTTTATCCTTTTGAGCATACATCACATTCTATAAATAATATTGTTTGAAATAATAATGTGCAAATATGTATATCTGACACAAGCATTTGTTTAAAATCACAATGTGTATGGACTAAATTCATGCTGATTATGAGCGCCTATTGATTGATTGAATTAACCTAATTGATGGGAGGCGCTGAGGAGGGGGAAAAGTTTTCAAGTGTCGGCGCGGAAAGACAGAGAGGGGTAGGGCGAATGTTTGCTGGACAACGCGAGTGTGGATGGTATTGGCCCACTTTGGATTACGCTTTTCTTGTGGATTTGACCTTTTTTTTACTTTTAGTATTTCTGGGTTCTTTTGGACGATTCCTGGACGTTTGCCAACAATTGCGGACTGGTGAGAGACTCGGGTTGTTTTAAAGCAGGACCACCGTGTCAGTGGCGCGCTTGGTTTGGGTGATGTTTTTGGGTATTTTGGGGAATTTATTCTTGAGTCGATGCGCGAACTGCAGCGCGCTCATTTGTTTGAGTTTAAATGAATTAATTAACGAATGAATGAAACGTACCTGTTGAATCTCTTATTTACGCACAATACGGACTTGCGAAGTGAAGATAGAGTATTTTGTACCTTCTTATTTTAATCTATCTGCATACACGACGAAATGTTTTTTCGTTGTTTATGTGCTACATGTCCGCTACATTGCTTGCTCTGCTCTCTATGAAGTGCGTTGTGTAGCCCTCTTTTGAAAACATTAGAGAGCGTTTTGTTACAAACTAACAGAATTATTGTTTTATGGTAGCAATCCATGAACATTAATTTTGTTAATATTGTTTAAATATTGCTCACTGTACATCATGATACTTTATGCACGTACGAACTTAAAGTGACCTTACTTATAGACGTTGGCGTAGCGAAAATGAGCTTTACCACCCAAGTTGCCACACTAAAAACCCTAATAAGTTGATTGAACTTAAATGGTTTGAGTAAACTCATTGCCTCAATTTAATTGAGTAAAGGAGTCTACCAAAACTTAAGTCTATATTTATTTAAGTCTATATGCATATTTAAGTCTATTTAACTTGCCGGTTTTGTATGCTGTACTTAAATCATTCAGTTCGCCAAACTTCTTGCTTATTTAATGTACTTATGATTTTGTTAATTCAACTTGGTATTAATTTAAGTGTACTTATATTTAAGTTAACACATGGAAATTGTGTTGAATGATGTTCTTATTTTTGACTGCAAGCTTTGTGCACACCAAACTGAAATAAAACGATACTAACAGCATAAATTTTTATTGACAACTGTCATTTGACAGTTTAACCTGTGCAAACATTGCACAATAAAACACTCTACATTTGTCTTGAGTGTTACAGTATAAACCTTACTGTTGAAATATTATTGGATCACAGCTACACTGCAAAGGTGGTACTTGCATCAATTGTACTCTGTGCACTGAATAATTATATTTTTCTACCTCACAATTGTGAACATGCAGGCTGAACATAATGAAAACCACATTTTTATTTCACTATTGAAGATTTGTGTAAACATGGCAAACTAAAATAAAACGCATTAAACATTGTCTTTGGCCCTAATGTCACTATCACAAACTGTACTGTAAGAGAAATAGCACTGGGTCACAAACACACTATAGAGGTGTACAATGGTAACAATATCCCATCAACTTGAGTGGGGGGGGGGAAACCCAGAACAAAGGGTGGCCCAGAACAAAGCACTTGGCTTTTGAGAATTATTCCTATCGAAGAAGTCAAGTGCAAGGAGTTGGGGGGCTGAAGATCAGTGTCCTCAAATAAGATCCCCACTGGCACATCAAGGATAGTGTTGCAATTATCGGACACCTAGTAAAAAAAACAAAAAAAAACAGATAAAGTATTGTGATCAGGGATCAAAGGTTTATAATGCATATTTATCACTTAGTATATAAAAAACATTTTAACGTGTGCATGAACAGATGTACTTGCTAAACATGACTTGAAGAAAGAGTCATTGTAATGATTGCTCACACACAGGAGGATTCATATGCAGCATTTTATTGTACAAGAACATAGATGGGCAAGCAAGGGTCAAACAAAGGCAACACAGGTAGTCCAAAACGTAAACGAGAAAACAAGCACAGATCAGGGCAGGCAAGTAGCGTAATCCAAGACACAGGTGAAAGTCCAAGGGCAGGCGGCTAACAATCACAAACGAGAAGGCAGTCCAAAACACGAACCAGGAAACCAGAAACCACAGGAGAGAATGCTCGGAGACGTTAGCCGGAGCAAAACAAGACTTCACCCCGAGCAGCAGCACAGGTGAGTTTATATATTGTCTTTAATGAGACTAATCGCCACCACCTGTGGCAGGCGTGGTCCCAGCGTGGGGTTCTGGGTAATGTAGTTCGTGACAGTCATCATCCCTGAGCAGGATAGGCAGTCCTTGAAGAACAAGGGTTCGGACCTCAGTTGGCTGGACTGAGAAAACCATTAAATTCTATTAGCCAGAAAAACGTACTATGAATCTGTTTAAAGCATTGTTATCAGAATATATGATTTAAATTAAGATTATCATTCATAACAGATTACTGATATGAAAATAAGAAATAAATTACATGTTGACTAGAATACTTAAAGACACAGTTCACCCAAAAATGAAAATTCTGTCATCATTTACATTACATTTACTGTAAGGTTGTTTTAAACCTATATACATTTCTTTGCACAACTGAACACAAAGAAAGATATTTTAAAGAATGTTTGTAGCCAAGCAGTTTTAGGGCAGAATTTCATTTTTTGGGTGAACTATAAGGTACCTTTAAGTTATGTTAAATAAAACAAATAATTACTGACCTTTTATTTGCTGAAAAAAGTTCAACAATTGCTGACCAGGAATCCCCCTTCTGGTTTTAAAAAGGTCTATTAACCGTGAACTGTGTTTGTCCAGGTTTTCGTAGAATTCCTGCTTTAGATTTTTGCCTGTAATTCTGTTGAACTCCATGCCAATCTGGGGGGAGACAAGGCTAGGTCACATAACCACATTATCTTTTACACATCAATGCTTTACAAGCTAAGAAATAATTAGGGAATAATAAAGAGACTAAGAAATTGTTGTTTTACCATGTTAGAGGAATAGACCACTAAAATGTACTCATGCTCATGATTCTATTTTTTTTGCTGAAGACAAAGAAAATATTTTCAATTATGAAGGTAAACAAATAGTTGGTTCTTCCCATTTACTTCTCTAGTATTTTCAGTAGCATTAGTCAGTAAGTACCAGCAACAGTTTAGGGTTAGGGTTAGGGTTAGGGTTAGGGTTTTTTTGGGTTGACTACTCCTTTGACTACTCCTTTAAGAAACTACTCCTTTAAGAAAACCTGAAACAATAATTCACTGGTTTTGTATGACCCCCATGTTTCAAACGACAATGTTTGAGAAGTTCCCCTCTTTTTGCAGAGTCAAAAATGCAATACTTACTTTTCCACATGTTGTGTCATGTTACCTGTTGAAAATATTAAGTATAACAAAGTCAGTGCAAAAACAAAGCAAATTACATTATAATTAAAATGTTACAATGTTATCCAAAATAAACCTAAACATCTAAATAAAGATGCTTAAAAGTGACAATCATACTGGAAGGTACATCAGATATGTTAAATAAGTAAATCACTTTGTAGCTAATTACTGGTGACCAGTGTGAAGATGGTCTGTATCTTCATGAAATCACTATCCTAATTCGTCTCGGCAATAGTAGCAAATGTTCTTATAACACACAATTAACGTATAATTCAAATTTTACAAATGCCCTGTTGAAGTAAAAATATGTGAAACATCGACTTCTCAACCATACAATGAGAACATTATCTTAAAAATGTTGTTTTTTGCCCGGGAAAAACTAACCCACATGGCCTAAAGTAAGGCAGTAGATAGCGGCCATGTTCTCTCTCACACACAGAAAAACGAGTAGGCGACTTATTTATATGAATATGTATGCCTCACTAGTAAAATAAGGAATAAGTTGTCGTTTCAATAATCATACATCACAAAATATCATAGCGCTACCACAAGAATTTAAATAAACATATTTCACTCTTAAAAATCACACAACATAACTTTATATCTAAATATATTTACTTAGGTAACAGAGCGCATTTACTCCATCTTGAAATGTGGTGTCAGCAAATGTACAGACAAAGCCAAAACGACCAATAAATGCATTGGTTTTCTTGTTTCTAGGCCGAACAGAACGCCTTGCATGTCTACTGGCTACTATCATACTAATGTGTGGTCCTTCAAACATACAAACAATGTGTATTTGCTTTAACAATTTGTCATCAAAATCATTGAAATTGTCCCGATAGTAGACAACATGCACTTGTCGGCAGTAGTTTTATTCACGCGGACCGTCTGCAAATGATGGGAAAAAGAAACGAACAAAACCATGTCGATAACAGATGAGACGATTAGGATGATTTTTAATGAGACTTGGGAGGAGACTGTGAGGAACTCTTTTACGCATTTTTTACGCATTTGTAATTGAATCCGTTTACTTTCTGATAAAAAAAAGAGAAAATACCTTGCACTTAAAGGTTGCACACAGTATTAAAATTGTAACAACGCCACCCATACCGCCACGCCAGCAGAGGGAGCCGTCCCCGGAGTACTAGCTCCCGCTCCCTCTGCACTTCCTGTTTACTGTTTCCTGTCTCATCATTTCCTGTCATGGACTATATAAGCACACTCAAGTCACAGTCTCATTGCGAAGTATTGCCAGTATCATTGATCTGCCTTATCAAGCGTTTATATTCTGGATTGCTTACCTGTGTATGTCATTGTCTGCTCTCGATTACTGATTATTAGATTGCCCCGTTGGATTTGTCTGCTTCTGGTTTTGACCTTGCCTGTTTACTCTGCCTGCTTGCTGCCTGCCTCGACCCTTTGCCTGTCCCTCACTTCTGTTTG
>JAZGTK010014069.1:0-13955 GCA_036877625.1 Ambastaia sidthimunki | reverse complement strand
TGATTAGACCTTGATAAATGTGGCGGCTGAAAACAATCGTCATTTGAATATCACGCCCCTATAAATTCGGTTAGATGTCCTGCCCCCAGACTTTACGACATGGAGACACAGAAGACGTCGGCGAAGAAAAAGAATTTCTTGCAGTTACAAATTGAGACGCTAACAAATAAAGTTCAAGATCTTCGGCTTTTTCTGTTTGGGAGCGCGAAGGCCGGGATCAAAGGGACACAGAAGACGGCAGTGTGGAAAAAAATTACAGCTGTGGTCAACAGTGTTGGGCAGAGAGGAGAACTCCGGCTGAAGCTTAAATTTTATCTTTCTTTATAAGATTGAATTGCCTGTCGTTTTTGTCATTTCGGAGGATGATAGTTTTACAAAATTATTTACATCCAAATTCTTACATTTAGGTAAAGAAAAAATGGTCTGATATAAAACTGGCAACTTAAAAGAGTGTTGCCGCGCTAAAACGCATCATCCAGCTGACTGGAGGAGGCCGGCCAGACGCCAGCCTTTTGCTGACCCCAGTGGAGAAGCGCTCATCGGCTTTGGCCTATTCCCAAAATGTTCTTGTTTAAAAAGTTTCTTGTTTAAATATATGCATAAATAAAAATCTAGCCAACCGTATTGCAAATAGGTTATCATACCGATTGTTTTCACCTACTGTTTTTAATTTTGTCATTTACTACAAAATAAAACATAACATTGTCGAAATGTTCAATTTATTTAAATAATGTTTAAACATCTTTAATGTGCACTTAACACTTTGTCAATATTTCACAATGACATCACAAATTAATGAATGTGTGACCTCATTCATAATAGTTTGATGAAAATGCTGAAAGTTTTGATGAAATCGCATGCTGCGCAAATTCGAGCCAACTCAAAAACTTGCGTACACCTGGTCGGGACCTGATGTGAGATTGATCGTATCTACCACTCATGTTCATATTGATAAATACCACACTTTGCGGGGAAAGGAGCGTATACCCTGTTTTCTGTCATACATTCGTTTCGTAAATGAGGGCCATAGAGTTTACTGAACTGATGATAACTCCAACACATTTTTAACACATTTTTACAAGAAATGGACTTGCATTAGAAATACTTGTCATTGCATGCAAAGGTTCATACCCATCTCAGTGGTTTATTAGAGGATAATGTATTCTGTGAGGGCCAGATCTCCTGTTGTTACACAGAAGGCTCCCACGCCTCTTCCATACCACCAGAGGGAGCCATCCCCCGAATACTAGTCATGCTCTGAACTACATTTCCCATTGGGCCATAGTCCTGGGACTGATTACTCCAGCACCTGCCACTCATTAACTCTCTCATATAAACCCCAGCTCTGCAAACACTCTTTGTGAAGCCTTGATTTGCCCTGGCTATCAATTCTAAGCGTTTTCCCTGTTGTTGCATTCCTGTGTTTGATCTTGGACTGTTTACCGTTTTCTGTGATTGTTTGCTGCCTGCCCTGACCTTTGCCTGTTCTACTGCTGTGATTGTTTGCTGCCTGCCCTGACCCTTGCCTGTTCTACCACTGTGATTGTTTGCTGCCGCTGTTACAAAAAACTTCACCACCAGTCGATCCAGCAGCGATTTTTACAGCTCTCTGCGGAACTCTCTGCTCAAGCAACTCAACTCACGATGCATCAGCATCAGCTAACCCAGCTAACCACCCTGACTGAGAAGCACATTAAGATGCTACAAGGAATGCGCCTCAGCTCCCCTGAACCAGCGGCCGCCCCACCCGCTGCAATTCGGCATCTCCCCCCAGTTTCTTACCACTTGTGAATCCAAATCTGTGGATATGATATGTTGGACAGATGGGTGATCATATACATTGATGATATTCTCATCTACTCAAATTCTCTCCAGAAGCATATTTCCCATGTCAGAGCTGTCCTCAAATGACTAATTCAGGTCCAACTCTATGCCAAACAAGAGAAGTGTGAGTTCCACCACACGAATACTTCATTTCTGGGCTACATCATCAGCAGAGTGGGTCTCCATGGATGAGAAAAAGGTACAAGCCAAGATGTTTCCATGTGCCTGTTTCTCCAGAAAATGATCCCCCAATGAACGCAACTACGATGTGGGCAATCGTGAACTTCTTGCTATAAAACTAGCCCTTGAGGAATGGAGACAATGGCTAGAGGGACTAACTCACCCATTCAGTGTCCTCACTGACCACAAGAACCTGGAATACCTGCGCACAGCCAAGAGACTGGATGATTGAAATTGAGCAACTCAATTCCTAAACACCACCTCCTACTAGTTGTCCGGCCAACCTCACCTTCGACCCCGAATACCTTTGCAAACGTTTACATTTACATTACATTTAGCAGACTCTTTTGTCCAAAGCGACTTACATTATGAGGAAAACAAAGAAGCGATCAGTCACAAGATGACAATATGCATAGCCGTACATAGATACAATATTCTAGCATGCCATACTTCAGTGCTCAAGTGGATACCTGTTAAGAGAGGGGAGGAAAAATATTTTTTTTGTTTTTTTTGTAAGGGTTTTGGTTTTTGTGAGGGGACTTGTGTAAGGTGTTCCCTAAAGAGGTGGGTTTTTAGTAGTTTTTTTAATGTGGTGTGGGATGAGGCAGACCGAACCGAGAGTGGAAGATCGTTCCACCAGCGGGGGATGTTGAATGTAAAGCTGTGAGTAGGTGATTGTGTATGTTTGGAGGATGGAATAGCAAGACGACATTCGTTTGCTGACCATAGGGATTTGAAGGGAGTGTATATGTGAATGAGTTGGTGAAGGTACGATGGTGCAGAGCCGGTGGTGGTTTAGTAAGCGAGTAGTAGTGATTGAAAGCTTATGCGTGCTGCAATTGGTAGCTAATGAAGGGTGATGAAGTGAGGTGAAACATGGGCTCTTTTTGGCTCTTTGAAGACCAGACAAGCTGCTGCATTTTGGATTAGTTTAATCACCAAGGTCCACAAAAAACCCCAGCTGAGGGCACCCAGGTATCACCGCCACTAACTTTTCTGCAACCGCTTCTGGTGGCCCTCATTATCTCATGACACCACTCAATTCATCCATAATTGTTATAATTGCCAAACCGCCAAGACTCCACGACAACTACCACTGTGATTGTTTGCTACCTGCCCTGAACCTTTGCCTGTTTTTGATTACGTTTTCATTATATGCTGCATATGGATCCCACTGTCTCTGACTCGTTGTTACACCTGTGGCATGTTAAAGCTGCAATTGATTTTTTTTGCTTCTAAACAGACCCACCAGTTTTTAAATCAATATAAAATTATAAATCAGTATTATAAGCTCTCCATTTTTGTGACAAATGTCAGGCACTGATTAATGTTGCAGAGATGGCGACAGAATCATGTTACTAATCACAGCTATAACATCATGTTGCTGTGACTAGGCAGTTTACTAACTAGCTTACCTAGTTAAGGCAGGCTAACAATTCTTTTAGGGGATTTGAGTAACAAATCCATAGGACTGTGTAGGCTAAAGAGGTGGGTCTTTAATCTAGACACTGGGAAGACTGTTTCAGAGTTTGGGTGCCAAATATCACCATTTAATTTTGAAATTCTGGGTATTATCAACTGGCCATACTTTTCAGATCGCTGAGGACCTAAACCATTTAAGGCTTTGTAGGTGATCAGCACAAATTTTGAAGTTTATATGATGCTTTTGAAGAATTTATGTTCTAAAAATTCACAGGGCCAAAGATTTACACAGCACAAACTCTCAGCTACTATCACTATCAAGCAGGACTTTATCAGAAATCTTTGCATACCACGAAAGCCTTATGAAAATGTGGACCTAGTTGGTATCTGTATTTACCCATAATCATTTACATTGCCATCCTTCATAACAAGAAAGAGATGTGAACAGTCAGTGATAGAGAGATTACTCAGAGATTTTAAGAGATTACTCAGTCAGGGGCAAATAGAGGGTTTTGGTATAGATGGCATTGTGGGGAGCAGTTAGGTTCCTGTGTGGGGACTGTGATCTCTCTAAACCTGGAAGCCCATCATCAGTGCACTCTTAACAGCCCTCCGCAGCACGGCTGCATCTCCACTCTGCTGGGGTCTGATGCTCCACTGACTGGGAATTGCTACAGCAGATAACATCAGCTGGTGAAAGCTCCCCAGCTAATGAGGTCTCTGAGGGCTGATGCACCCCTTCACACACCCCCACCCCAAAACACACACACACAAGTCTATCTGTTGCTTTCTATCAATTTTACTCAGCAATACTATCTAATATAGTCTCTACCACACACATTGGGTTTTTATGTTTTATGGGGACATTCCATAGAATATTCTGTATTCTAGAATATTTCATAGAATATTCTGTATTGCATGTATATTCTGTCCCCTACACTAACCCTACCCCTATACCTACCCATCACAGAAAACTTTCTGCTATTTTAGATTTATATAAATAAATAAATATAAAAAATGCATGTGTTTCAATACTGATTTAAAATATTATGATGTCTGGAAAAATTCAGGAGGAAAACAAGGTAACTGACTACATGTTAAATAAGGTTATTTAACAAAACAAATACAAGCAAATAATTTACATGTTTTTAATTTTATTTTTTTATTTTGCATTTGTAGACATTTTGTAAATGCCCATTGCAATTTACTTTACAAGCTACTCACAAAGGCAGCATTTAAACTCATTTGAGTCATTTATATATTTATATGAGAATTTGGCTTGTTGTTGTTTCATGTTTGCGAATTGCAAAAGAATTAAAATTTACTCTGAATAATTTGTACCACTTGCCATGTTCACAGCCTAACAAACCTGCTGAACTACGACTGATATGGATTTTGTTGACGTGAGTTGATATAGGATTGATATAGCACTTCGAAAGTATTTGTTGAATAATTTATTATTTTATGAGTTAAAAATTAAGTCACAATTAGTTTATATTGAGTTTTATGTTCTCAAGTGGATTAATATTTTGCCCATACAGACAAGCCACGGCAGATACCAAGATTGTACTTGGTTTATGAATATAAAGTTGACTGAATTGTTCATAACTAAAACACATTTGGACCATTTAAATAAATGGACCTGCATTAGAAATACCTGTCAATGCATGTGAAGGCTTGTACCTTTCTCAGTGGTCTATAGAAGGATGATGTATTCAGACTGCTATGTATTTCTGAGACTATGCAACATTTAGTCAATTAACATGACATGTCTATTAAGTCTAACAAATTTTGTATATATACATATATTTAAATCTACTTAGACATAAGCCTGCTTTTGGGAAAAGAGATCCAGTATGTTCTCATACATACATTTGTACACAGAAAGAGCCTAGACCATTATGTGCTTGAATTATCCAAATCACATCAATAACAGAAAAAAGTACACATTTTGTGGTTTTAGTTTAACAAAAAAAGGTGACTAAGTAGGACTAAAGTTTCTGCAACAGGGCAGTTGTGGCCAAATGGTTAGAAAGTTGGACTTGTAACCCAAAGGTTGCAGGTTTGATTCCCAGTGCCGCAAGAACAACTAAGGTTGGATAATTAACAAGGAAACAAGAGGACAGGAGAGCACATGGCACATAGTTAACACAAAAATGAAGAAGTCTTACGTTTTCCTATTCTGTCTGAACCCAGCCCTGTGTGTTATAAGTTATTATATGTGTTATATTGTTATTAGTCCCTGCGCATGCAAAACAATGCAAAACATTTGTGTGTTGCTGTGAATGTAAATCTATTTGACATCTCAATGTCCAGACAATACTAATGACATTTCACAGAGTGTAACTATGAATCAGGTGAGAAAGCAATAGCTCTCTCTATACCTCAGGTTCAGTCGGTTAATATTCCACCAGTTGGTCATATGCAAAACAAGCAGGAAAGTCATTCTGTCTGTCCCTTGATAGTTGTCCCATGTTGTACATAATTACATAGAGAAGCACCAGATAATATATTTGGGTATAATCATAGTGTGTGTGCGCTCTATAGTGCGGACCCACTATTTCCTGATTAGTTGCTCAGATGAAATTGAATTATCTCTAATTCACTGGATTTGTGGTGATTAAGAGAGATGAATTGTGTGAGAACTTAGAGCGACGGCTCTGGAGCTGCAAATAAATGAACAAGCTCAGTGCATTTCCCTGTGTGGGGGATGCAAGCTGAAGCTGTCTCACTTAATTCACACAAGCCACATTCATCAAGCAAATGAGTCTTTTGAATTTATGTGGCTGTAATATGACATAATCAAGTTGTAATTTATCAATTAGAATAATTAAGACGCTTATTTGATTTAATTAACACATTGAAAAGAAAAGCAATGGTACAGATTCAATCTTGAGCTCTGTTGAATTACTGCAATGACATTTACAGCCAAACAAAATGACTGGTTCTCTTGGCTTGGTTCTTTTTGGGGTCTGTTTGGGATTTTCTATAGTGTTATGAAGAAGCAAACTGCAGCTCTAATTTCCACTTCGGACTTGGTCAATGTTCTTCTAAACAAATGGATTTATTCCATTTTATTTTTAAAATTAATTTTTCAGTTTGGGATTTTATTGGGTTTGATTTACAGGTCTGACAAGTTGGTACAAGTTGTACCGTAGACGCTACACAAATCTTTAGAGTAACTTAAATACTAAAGCGTGACTAAAGCGCGACTTCTTCTATTTATTTCTGTGATGTTTTTCAGATTGTCTTTTCGCAGCCAGCAAATGCTTTAGCCTTATTCTGTGGAACTTTACTTTCCTCTACATTAGATTAAAATATTTCAAATGTTCTAATAAATTAGGTAAGTTAAAAAAAATGTAATTGCTTATTTGGTAGTATCGAAATCCAGTCAGACTGTAACAACTTGAACGCTAATTTGACCGCTTATCATTGAGATATTACTAGCAGAAAGACGATGTGCTTGGGGAAATACATACATTGGGTTTGCAGCAGATGGGATTCATTCTGCTATACCTTTTTACCTGCCTGGCTTTTTGTCCTCTGTCTCTCTGTGGTTGCAGTGTGCAGGCAGACAGTCCATTCCTCTTAATGACAAACACTTTTGAAACACAGTTTGAAACAGGTCAGTCCATCATGGAGATGGTGAGAGACTGTGTGAAGAAATGATAAATGAAGGACATGCCTGGAGGAAAGAGTGAGTTGATGAAGAAAAAATGCTGAAATGGAGGACATTTATCCTGTGTGCTGGTCACTGGTATCTACTGAAGGGTTCAAATCTATCAGGATGAATCAAGACACAGTTAGTAGTAAAGACAAGCATTGAACATGCCTCAGTTTGAATAGCTGACAACTGAAAAACAGGCCTTATTCTAAAAGCCAGACTGATGCCTCAGGTGTAAACATTTCTAGTCCTCTTTTATCATAAAGATGCTGAAAATACCATCTCAAACAAATACTTTAATTTCATTTAAAACAACCAACACTCATTACAGAGTAATTAAACTATCTGTGATTAAATAAAATAAATCAATGAAAATTCAAATTATTTTTTATGTAGAAACTCCGAGTTACACATACAGACTCACTGAAAATCTACTCAAAAATTCACTGCTGCTTACCTTCACATTTTCTCAAACTTTTGTTTTTTAACTAATAGCTGTTAATGTGATTTACCCTAAAGCCATAATAATGTAAATGACAGTAAAGCACAACATCAGATGTTTCATTGAGGGATCATGAGGAAAATTGAAGCTGTTAATCAGCTGCACTGAAATTCCTCTTCTGAACTCTTCATACTGTTCAGACATAATTGCTATAAAGCACATCAGAGAGCGCAGAGAGGAAAATTACCCACTTTTCACACCTTCTAACCATTAGTATTTACAAAAATTGATTTACAAAATCTGTTACGAACTGTTGCCTTTGTGTGAATCTGAAAATGAAAAAAAAAACTCATCCCATCCTTCCTCCAGTCGATACACTTACCATACACTTCTCAATGAATGTATAAAAGTAAAAGCTATTTCCTCAAAGTGCACAGATATCTATTCACGTCGGACTAAAGAAAACTTCCAAATCACAGTATTTTAAGATCTAGACAAAAACAAATCTAATACATAAATAGACAATATATCGCAGGGAGGTCTGGCGCCTTTTTGTGAAAAAGATTGACTTCAGAATTGAAACAGAAATAAGAAAAGCTATTGAAGAGCAATAAAGGCTGTCTACACTTTCCCTTCCAAATTAAATATAATAACGTAAAGACCTATTTACAGAAATTTAAAGAAAGACTATGTATTTAAACTCTAAAATCTAAATAAAATCTATCATTTTTTCCTTCTCACTCTTTAATGAAACTTTGATGTTGTTCACTTGATGTGAGGAAACAGTTACACAATGCATGTTGGGCTCCCCAGTATAAAATCCATTTTCATTACCTCCTGTAATAAATGCAGTGTGAATCCTGAGAGGCAGGGGTGGCAAAAAATAAATCTGATACATGAATAAACAATGTCTCTGGGGAGAAAGGATTCCTTCTTTGTGAAGAAGATTGACTTCTCTGAGAGAGGAGAGTGAAAACTGAAATAGAAACAGAGTGTAGAAACTCTCTACACACTCCTATCCTTAATTTCCTTTTCAATCTGTGAGCTGAAAACATTAACAAAACATGTTTGGGTAACACTTTAGAATACCATTAGTTACGCAGGAACTAATGCAGAATAAATGATTAGTTCTACAATAACACTGTAGTCACTACTGATAACTAATAAGGAAGAGTGACTAACTAATAAGTAGATAACAGCATACTAATGTTTGGGGTAAGTAAATGTTATTTATTTCTTTATTAAAAGTCTTTATTAACTACTAAATGTGTTATTCCTGCTGCAGAACTACACATTAACTGAGGCTTATTTAAAATAAGAATGAATTACCTACTAATTAACAGCCACATACAATTAATGATGTCAAAAATGTGCTTATATATTATCCTGTTTATTAATAGAGGTTCTTCAAATCTTTTACGTTACCCAAATCCACAATGTCATGGCTAAATAGCTCATTAAAAATTAATTCTCCATATTGACATATTGTCAAATTTACATATTAAATGAATCTATTGTGCGCTTTAGCAGAAAGAAACTTAAGAAATGATACTCAATCAATGCATTATCACTTAAAATCGGTACTTTGTGTCGATTCATGTTCAAGCACTGTCATCTTATCATTCCTAGTATGCCCAGGTGTACTTGTAAAGCTATCTAAATCTAAATAATTACTAATTTCTTAGGAATGGCGAGGTAACACCTGAATAATTTCTAATTATTACCAAGGTTACCAAGATTTTCCTAGTAGTGAATAATGAAAACGTAACTCCTTGGTCATTATACCAGACTCATTAAAAGTAATAAGAGAACTCTTTGTGATTGAAGCTTATTTTTTACACTTTAGTTAATGTATACTTCTTCATGAAGCATACAACAGGTAACTAATTGTTACTTACCCCAAACATTAGTATGCTATTATTTACTGATCAGTTAATCACTCTTTCATATTAGTTATCAGTATTGACTACAGTGTTAACATAAAATTAACCATCTGTTCTGCATTCATTCCTGTGTAACTACCTTAAGTAAGAAACTGTGTTCTAAAGTGTTACCAATGTTTGCTTTGACACTGAATATTTAAATAAAATATATTAAAACATCCTCTTTGGCCTAGCCACATAGCAAGAAGACTCTGTTGGCAGGTCATGTACATTTATGTCATCTAACTTACCAAATCCAAAAGTAATTTTTATTTTAGATCTGTCAACCTTGCCCAAATGATTTTTATCTACTATCCAGCCAGATTATTATTTTTTCGTAAACTTTATAGTAAACTTTATAGTAAATAAAGTTTGGATGTCTGAGGCTGGATGTTCCCCACACAGATCCAGCCTACTCACTTCTGCGGGACAAATACAGAGCAGAACTCAAGTTAGAGAGCAATATAGATTTGCTGTGTATGCAGTTTATTTGAACCTATATAATATAGGTAATATTATATGATAGTAATTATATGAACCTATAGGAGGAAGGCATGAATATACATTCATATTCTACCACATGTGATGAGGACATTTTGGATATTGAGGAAATTGTGTCAGACATTTCTTTACAGTTTATGAATAATCACAGAGTTGTTCTGTATATGTATTTGTAAAATATTGATAGCATTAGAAAACAAGTATGTTGGTTCAGGACGATAATAAAGAAAAAATCTGTGATATATGTATTTGCTTGTGATCAACATGGAATAACTAAAAGCAATAATATTAGTATATCACATTCTGTATACAGTCTGTATACAATTCATCTGTGAAGAATAAAGACACCAGCCACAAACACAACATGACAGCGGATCCCACACTTACCTGAGCAACCCAAACACATCTGTGGAAGACAAACAAATGAAAAGAAGCAAATACACCAATAAACAAAACCCTCCCAAACAGCAAGAAATCCATATTATATACAATTATTCTACAAAACATGTCTCTACTAAACTATAGTGGTTAAGGATTGAATAGTTGAAACGTACATGTAATGAGTTATGTTTATGCATGGTAATATTCAGATGGTAATATCCAGATAATTTTAGTTTTACCTCCCTACTAATTAAATGTGGATTTTTCTCATAAGTGGGACTGCTAAATTAATAAACGTAAAAATAAATGAGCAGTGAGTAAATGCTTTATGAACAAATTGGTCAAAATAGTGTGCGTCCACCTAAAAAACTATTAACTCTATGAGTGAACACTCGCTGCCCCTCCCACAACAGATGGGCAGACATCTGTGATCTGTGTAAGCAATTTTGTGCATGAGTGCCATGTAATTTCTTTGGGTGACACCTCACACTGGTTTTTGGTCTGTAGTTTGACCTTGAAACTTAACAAATTTACGACTGTCTGTGCGGATCATTGTAGGCCTATTTGAGGAACACAGACCTTAACCGGGGCAAGAATCACTCAGTCATGAATGTCAGAGTGGAGAACGCGCAGACGCATGTTTTATGACTGATGCTACATTTGATTTACATGATTTTATTAACTGATTATATTTACATGTCTGTTTCTTTATGTGCTCACAATAACAAGGGATTTCAATAACAATGAATTTAAATACATTAATGAAGTTCAACACATTTTCATAAACATCAAAATAGTAAAAAGAAATGATCTAATCCTAACATTTCAAAAACATGAGATTTTCCAACATATTATTGCTGTGCAAGTAACTTTAATCTAGACGTGTTTTATATTGGACAGTGGCTTGTCACACTGTAGCTTATTGGTAACTGACTGGTTGTTGACTGATGCCAGGTAGCATAGAGTCTGTTTAGTACCTGTATAGGAGACCTTCTGGGACGGGTAACCCTTGTGTTCATTAACTAATCAGTAGGTAATAGTATACTAATGTTTGGGGTAAGTAACAACTAGTTATTTATTTCTTTATTAATAGTCTTTATTAACTACTAAATGTGGTATTCCTGCTGCAGAACTACACATTAATTGAAGCTTGTTTAAAATAAGAATGATTTACCTACTAATTAACAGTCACATACAATTATGCCAAAAATGGGCTTAAATATGATCCTGTTTATTAATAATACAATGTTAACAAATATTGTTAATTTTTTTACTTATTGTTTACTTTCAGGAGGTTGGTCAGAGTTCTTAATTTAATTTCATTATTAATAATAATACAACAAATATTGTTTACTGTCAGGAGGTTGGTCGGGGTGCTTTGAATTATTTGTTATCTATCTCCACACTGTTATGACTAAATAGCTTACAATCTCAGTTGTAATATGCTGTCAGAACCTGTCATGATGTGCAGGGCTGTGGGGTGGACCTGTGCCCCTGCCCACGGCTCTGCTTACTGCATGGAGAAAAAGAATTACAGACAGCATGCACAGGTGAAATAATGCAATTGTGTGTTTAAATAATGCTGATCTCCAGTTGCACCATTGAGACATGGAGACTGTGGAGGTCAGTGGAACTGGTCTGAGATGATCTGAGCTTTGCTGTTATATTCTGCAGGGACCAGCCTCCTACCTGCCCTTTGAAGGCCTAGACCCTGACACTGGTGTACTGTCACTGTGGCCCAGCTTGTTAGCGATATTTTTTTTAATGTTCTCCTCTTTCTGACAGTCAGGGAGCTAAACAAACAAAATATTAATTTAAAAGAATATAAACATAATAATGGACTCAAATAGACTGATGCATTTTAAATGCAACTTGAATTTTTGTAATATTTTGTAATATTTTTAAATTTAGTGTAATATCTCTGTGTTCTGTTTGTCTTTTATTTTAGAGTTGAATTTTGCCACTTCTGTTTGTAGTCCATGCTCATGGTAGTTGTAGTCCTGTTATGCTACACCGCCCTATTGTGTCCAGGGGCCCGTTTCAGAAAGGTGGTTCAACCAACTCTGAGTTTAAACTTCAACTCTGAGTTGACTTACTCTGAGTTTTCGGTTTCGGAACAGCTAAAATTAGTTGGTTAAATCAACTCTAAGTAGGTTGACTCTGAGTTAACCGCGTGCACCACGACTATAAAAAGCCATGATGAATAGAGCGCAGATATTACGATTCACCATGGCAACAGCACCCGGGAAAAAAGGCAGCGGCTATTTGCAATGTAAAATACTGTTTGCAGTGTAAAATACTGCTGCTTTACAGTGTAAAATGCTATTTACACTAAGTGTTAATAAAAGGTAGATGCTATTTATACTACTTTAAATATATATTTAAATATATTTATAATACTTTAAATTTTTTTTAGGTAGATGCAGGATTTTCTGCTATTTATACTACTTATTGCAAATAGTGGCAATTATCTGCATTATCTGCAATAATAACATATTGCGTGCAAATTATAATTTAAATTCAATTTATTAACTAGATGCCACCTTTTCGGGACAATATAACCTTCCCTACACCTACCCTAACCACACCCGATACTTTCTTTCGATTATGTCCTTAATTTTCATTGAAAATAAATGCCTTTCCGATATGATATGACATTTGAAAAGAGAGGAAAAAAAAGCTCCGCTAAAGGAGGATTCAAACTTGGGTCAACCAAGTCAAGAACGTCTGCGATACATGCTTTACCATCTACGCCACTAGAGTAGTTGTTTAGAAGACTAGTAAACTGTACCACTCAAATAAATAAAAAAATCCACTCTGGGACGCAAAATCCTCCATCGGCGTAAATGTAACTCTTTGCGAATTAATGCAGCCTCCTCATCTACAGGATTCTCTACGAAAGGACATGCCATTTTCACTTTTAAACAGTCTGCAAGATGGAAATATGTGCAATGAATGAATGTACCAAAATAATGAATTAAATACTTAAATAGAACATTAAATATGTCATAAATACTTGTGGTGTTGTATCTTCAGTGTGCCTTCCTAACAGAATAGATGTCTTCACTTAACAAAAAACTTTTGAGTTGTACTTTATGTTGTCCACCTGTGATTGGAGGGTTGGCAGAAAAAAAGGGGGGAGACCGAAAGAAACTCAGGGTTTAATGAAGAAAACCTGCTCCCGACCAGGTTAGGTTCACAGAGTAAGTTACCACGGTAACTGACTTGGAGTATAGGTTAACTCTCTTTCAGAAACTGGCTTGACTTACCCTGCGTTCTCGAGTTTGAGTTATTTCCGTTTCTGAAAAGTACATAACAATAAATGCCTTGATGGCATTTTCATAATAGGGGCAAACTTTGCCAATCTAAAAACTGTTCTTCTTAAATTCTATCTGCATATTACGTGCCCCACAAGTGGACATAATGTTTTGGATCAAGTTTAAAGCAACATAAAGTATGAATACCAATTCACTACTCTCCCCCACCTAGGCCAGTCTGATAATTCATCCCTCTTTCTCACCCCTGCATACAAACCTAAGCCATCTATTTTAACAATAAGGACTTGGCCTGAGGAGGCTTCCACCCAACTTCAGGACCTTTTTGAACACATCAATAGGAC
>JAZGTK010014068.1:0-13956 GCA_036877625.1 Ambastaia sidthimunki | reverse complement strand
TCAGAATTTCACTAAATTCAATTGAAGTCACGTATACTTAATAATCTTTGTTTACATTGTGCCGGAAGCGCCATATAAGAGGGAAACTTCGCCGGTTCTCGAGTGTATCTATTAATATATATATATTTATATATATGTATATATATATTTATATGTTTTAAAGCTGCATAATATTTACTTATAGTTTTTTAAAACAGCACAAATAAAATGACCGTTTCTGATCATACAGGCTGAAACACGTGAAGAAATCGCACCTGTCTCACTGATCTGCCACCTGTGCGCGCCAAAAACTCCTCTAGCCAATCAGAAGCGCGCTCTGACTGTCAATCACTGCGTGTTTTGACTGTGCTGTCTGTGGTGGGCGGGGTTTATAAAGAGCACGTGTAGTGGATGACAGAAGTTGCATTTAACGGTCGTAATAATTTGTTGCTGTGAATTACTTTTTTATTTATACATGTTCAAATAATTAATAGTCTTACTGTTTGATAGCTACAGACGTAAATTGTTGCATGAGAAACTGCGACCCCTACCTGTGAAGTCTAGTAATGGGATTATATTATATTATATTTCTATTAATAAATGACGTCATGCTCACAGTACGAGAGTTCTCTCGCGAGATCCGTTGCGTCACGATCAAGATGGCGGCTGCCGTGGTTGAGCATGTTGTGGCAGATGCGGGCGCTTTTCTTAAAAAAGCTCCTCTGCACGTGAGTTCATGTTGATGCTATTGCCGGGTTATTTAATTAGTTAACAATTGATGCTCAAATATATGATTTTCAATCACAGTGATCAGGAAGAATTACTATTTTGGCACATGTGCAATAACATGAAGTAACGTTTAATGTGATATACAGAAATGCAGTATAACTGGTAATATAAAGCAAATATTGTTTAAATTGTTTACGTCTAATCTTATAAATATACTTATTGGCAGATTTTGCACAGCTGACCTGAATGCATTTTATCTTACATGTTTGTATGTTTTGTCTTGTTGTAGGAAATTGGGAAGAACATCTACACCTTGAAAGATGTTGTTGAAGAAATTCGGGACAAACCAACTAGACGGAGCTTGGCTTTCCTGCCGTACAAACTCAGTTTTAAAGAGCCTTTCCCAGAGTACATACGACTTGGTAAAAACAACTACTGATATTAATAATAAATCTCATGTCTTTGTTTTAACTTTGAAAGTGTGTTGTTTTAAGTTGTTGTATATCTCAGCATTGCTCTGCTTTAAACCACAGTTACAGAATTTGCTAAAAAGACAGGAGATTACCCCAGTCTCTCAGCTACAGACATCAAAGTCTTGGCCCTGACTTACCAACTGGAAACTGAGAATGTGGGAAATAATCATTTGAAGAAAGAACCCGAGAAAAAGGTATTAATGGTGTTTGAATAACTGATTAATCATGAATTAACTGGACATCTGTCGTCTTTATTGAGGCTGTTTTATTTGAATGTCAGGTTCAAATATGCATCACACACAGACATCCAGAGGCTCCTGTGGGTATTGCTGGATTCCATTTACCATCGAAAGTAAAACACAAATCTTTAAATTACATTTAAATTACATTAATGGAACATTCTGAGCTCAAAATAAGTTGCACTCTGTTAATGTGATGTGTCAGTTTCATTACAAACTGTAAAAATACATTAGAACAAGAAATAAAGAAATAAATTGACTTTTATACAAGTAGATAATAAATATCTAGATCTGTTTAAAATGGATGTTTCAGCTTTATTTCTTCTGCAGTCTGCAGGTAAACTAGGTGCTGTTGTTGAAAACCCACCTAAAGTGAATGAGCCACAAGACACGGACAGTTCAGAGTTCAACAGCTTTCAGTTCTGGAGGAATCCTCTGCCCAGCATTGAGACTGACCTGCTTGAGCTGCTGGTGAGAATAAACTCTGATCTGATCTGCTTTTCTTCATACAGACGGGAGTTGTGTTAATAACTGCTGTTCTTTCTCTGTAGGCAGCTGAAACGGTCACAGTGAATGACAGTTGTGGAGACGTCACAGAGAAACTGCATTCTGTTGATCTGTCAGATGACGTCACTGCATCTGAACACCATGATGGCTCTGATGGAGACCAACATGAGGAAGAGCAAAGCGACGATGAGGAAGATGATGAGGATGGTGGTGGGGGCTGGATTACTCCCAGTAACCTAAAACAGGTTCAGATGGAGTGTAATAACGGTGGGCCTGCAGCCGATGTTAAAGTGGGCTGTGTGACCACTGACTTTGCCATGCAGGTGCGTGTAGCCATTGATCAGAAGTGCTTTAAAATTTTTTAAAAAATAACATTACATTCCCTCAAGCTGCATAGATTTGCTCACATCAGCCAATAAAAGCCATTTTAGTGACTGAGAAAGTTATTTTGTTGAATATAAAATTATAAAAACAATGCATTGGATTTCTCCTTAAATCAGGGACTTTAAGTACGTTAGTGCTTATTGTTTCTAATTTTTAAAAACCATTTATTGAGATCACAATATGACATGTATAATACAACAGTATTATTCATTAAAAATAGTCAAAGCACCTTTACATAATACACACGCTATCAGTTTGACTTATGGTAACTTAAGTATTGCCATTGTTTGTTTAGCTAATGTAACAGATTTGAAACCCTCTTTCCAGAATGTTTTGATTCAGATGGGGCTGCATGTGCTGTCAGTGAACGGGATGCTCATAAAACACAGCAGGAGTCACATTCTGCGCTGTCATGCCTGTTTCACGTGAGTTCTGAATCACAGCACTGCAGATGCTTTCTGTAAAATTTACTGCATGTAGCTGCATGTGGATATAAAGTTTTGTGAAGACAAAATTTAGCGCATGTATTAACACGTGTGACGTGGAAACTTCAATTTATCTTCTTTCTACTTCTCTAATGTTGTCACTGTTTCAGGACAACAACAAACATGAACAAGTTCTTCTGTCCACACTGTGGGAACCAGACGCTGAAGAAGGTCGCCGTCACGGTTAATGAAGATGGTTCCATGCAGATGCATTTCTCCAGAAACCCCAAAGTTCTGAATCCAAAAGGAAAGAGAGTGAGTAAAAAAAAAACGCTTCCCAAAGACCATAGAAACTAATAAGTGATTCCATTAATGATGCAGCAAATGAAAGTTGCCTAGTTCACCTTTACATCAAGAGTCCCTTTGTAGGCAGCTCACTATATTTCAGAACACAGCAGTTGTGACGTTCCTGAGCTAAATATTTTCTAAGGAAAAAAGTTATAAATAGAAATAAGATGTTTCACCTTTTACCTGAACAAACAATACTGGCATCTTTTGACTTCCATTGTATTGACACAAATCATTTCTCAAAATATCCTCTGTGTTCTGAGGAAAGTCAGCTAGGTTTGCAGTGACATTAGAATAGATAAATGCTCATTTTTGGCTGAACTTATCTCTGGTGTCAGAATGTAACGATTTGGTTTTTGTACATGTAATTGTCTCACCTGTGTCTCTTCTCCTGCAGTTCTCTCTTCCTCTGCCCCAGGGAGGAAAACATGCGTGTAACCCTCACCTGGTGGAGGACCAGCATTTCCCGCAGCAGAGGTTGTCTAAGAAAGCCCGTCAGAAGACTGATGTGTTTGACCCGGACTATCTGGCTGGCGGCTCTCCGTTCTCTGAGCACGACATCTACAGCAGATCGTCCAGCCTACAGCTGCGTGACGCTCAGACCGGAGGAGGCAGACGACGAGCCAATCCTAACGCAGCACGTAAAAAATGTGTTAAAAAGTAAACGTGTTCTCACACTACCTGCTTTATTAAAATGTTAAACTGTCATTTACCTTCAGACTTTGGCAATGTGCTTAACTCTGATCTTATAATATTTTACTCTGTAAAACAATTTTTCTGTATCCATATATCCATATAATTTGTGCTATAGAAAGCTTATATTTTTGTGGTAAATAATACCTCAGAAATTCAATTTGTTTCTAAAATGATCTGGATCAGAGATTCAAACAAAATGCTAAGTTATGCAAATCATTTTGTTGCTGAGTCTGTTTATCAGTCTGGTTTTGTGAAAATTTGCTTGATGCTAATACATATCACAAGATTGGAAAACAGAGTCTAATATTTAATGCCATTTTAACAAACTTTTATCTAGTTTTTCTTCCAAAAGCACCCAGACAAAATAATGAGAAAACACCGTTGTTTTCCTCTTATCTTCTCACAGGTTTGTTAACAGAGTAACAAGTGTAGTTCAGCACATTAACTGTGGACATGAACTGTTACATTTGGCAAGAATGTGTTGAAATACAATGAATTGGTCAGTTTGATGGTTTAAAAGTTGTTTTGCTTGAAAATGTTCTTTGTCATCATTCTTTAAAATATTTAAATTATATACACATTTTTCATGTAACTGGTGTAAGTGCTCAAAAACTTTTAAGAGCTACTGTAACTCACCCACAGAAAAAACAACCATGATTCACCTTTTCCACAATTTAAATATTACCCATATTTAATTACATATTACATTTTCATCTTCACCAAATACAGTGACTAATAAAGATGCAGACAGACAGTCCTGGAATAAGTGTGTATGAATTATTTGTATTTGTCTGTAACTTGCATCTCTGTTTGAATCATACATTTGCAGGTTACTTTACATGTTGAAATGAAGCCAAACTGACATTTCCCCAGAAAATCCGACCCAAAAGCTCAAATTATAAATGATTATGAACTTGAATCAGGGTAAGATAGAGATTGAATTGTTGAATACTGATCTGTTATGTACTTGTACAACACAGACTGCAGCTTTAATAACAAGAACACTGCCGCTATGTATTTAATCGGACACTGGCGTGGTCTGTGGTGGGTCACTCTGAGGGGTCTGCAGCTGGACTTTCAGCCTCTGCAGTTGGATGGTTTGTCTTTATTGAAATGTTGTTGTTGAGGTTTCTCTGAAGGATTCTTCACAGGTTTGACTGTAGATGAGATCAGCTGTAGTGAAGCGGCTGATGGATGTATTCAGTACTGCAGTACTTATAAACACGAACCAAATAAAAGATAAAAACATTGTTACGTTTCACACGTACAGCTGCCATGATTGAAAGCGTCCGTTCAAAACTTTATTTAAACGTGACGTCACCGGTGCGCGACGACGGGGATAGTTTTCACGTGGTTTGTGAAGTGTTTCGTGGCTTCTACGGTAGAAATATATTGTAATATAATATTAATCATGCGTCCTCTGACAGACGAGGAGACCAAAACAATGTTTGAAAAGCTCTCTAAATAGTAAGTAGCACGTGTCGACAGTGCTGGTTTAGAACAGTGATGTGTAGCAGAGTTGATTGGCAATAAGTTGAGTGTGAGTGAGTAATAATATTCCTATTAAAATGATCTGTTATATTTCTTTGTATTTACGAAATGTAATTGATATGTATAATGACGTATAGGGGATATTTTCGGGACTGTATCTCTTTGTTTCTATATTAGATAATATATCTTTATATGTTTTAATAATGTATAAATAAACACACTTTAATTCAGTTTAAATGCTTGTTTTTGTAGCATTGGGGAAAACATCAAACTTCTGATTGATCGGCCTGATGGAAGTTACTGTTTCAGACTTCATAATGATCGCGTTTATTATATGAGGTAAAACAAACATACTGTTACACTCGATGTCTTGTTATTTGTGAATTAATGACCCAGTAAAACTCGTGTGCAAATTTTTGAGAAAAACTATATTTTTAATGCTTATGTCACCTAAAAGTGACCTTTAAGAAGAACATTATTATATATTTAACATCAGAGGTACCAAGAATAAAAGTGCAAAACTCAAGTAGAAAAAACTGTTTTGATTTAATAGGAATGTAATGCATAAATATAATGTTAATGTAAATATTAATGTATTCTTGATCCTAGTGAGAAAATCCTGAAGTTGGCGACAAATATCTCTCGAGAGAAACTGGTATCAGTTGGTTCATGTTTTGGAAAGTTCACGAAGACACAGAAGTTTCGTCTGCACATCACAGCTCTGGATTTTCTCGCTCCGTATGCCAAGGTGAAGATCTGCTCTGATGTTTGTGTCTGTGAAGCTCTTTAAATGTTTAATGGATGTCATCTGCATTCACGGGCAGTTTAAGGTGTGGGTGAAGCCCGGGACAGAGCAGTCGTTTCTCTATGGCAACCACATCATGAAGTCGGGCCTGGGCAGAATCACTGAGAACACGGCGCAGTATCAGGGAGTGGTCGTGTACTCGATGGCTGATGTGCCGCTGGTGAGACAGACGTTTAAAACCGTTTAATCGGCTGCACTGATCTGAGTTTTTCAGTTCTGTACTTAATGACCTTAGATAAATACAGACTGCAGCTTTTATACTGTTATATAGCCCCACTGGAGGGGAGATCATTACCAGAAGAGATGTTGTTTCTTGGGGGGGTTTTGATTACATAGAATAAAAAAAAATCAAGAGCACGAATAAATGACTTGCAATAAACAATGTAATATTACATAGCAAATTTAGAATAGTACATTTTTTCATGGTGACTATAAAATAAATCTGACAAGCCCTGTTTTTGTTCAGTTGTGCTGCTATACAAATGTTGCTAATGTTATTTAGTTTATAATTAATGTCATGTTAAATAATCATGTAGTGTGTTCAGAAATGCTTTTAAAACTTTATAAACGTTATTCATCATTCACGTTTATTTGGTGCGTCTCATTTCAGGGTTTTGGGGTTGCAGCGAAGACCACACAGGAGTGTCGGAAAGTTGATCCCATGTCCATCGTGGTGTTTCATCAGGCTGATGTTGGAGAATACATCAGAAGTGAGGACACGCTCACATAAACGGACACATCTCCAAAATCAAGATGAAGATTTCAGTGCGTTCTTCAACACTGAGTGACCAACGCAGCATCCAGAGCAGAAATATCATCTCAGATGTTTTCTTCACTCCAGGATCAATGTTTAAACTTCTTGTTCTGTCACTTTTTATTGACCTTTTCTGTATTAGGAGACAATAATTAAATGAAGCTTTGAGGTTGTGAAAAACATTTTTTTATTATTACTTTTAAACCTTGTGAATTTGTGAATGGTATCAAACAAACCCAGTAGCTAGGAAATGCTGTAAATACTATCTCTGTAACATTATTTCAACAAAGAAAGTCTTTATCCAGTGAGAAAATAATCTAAACGTTTCTATAGCTTTTAAATCTAATGACTTTATTATGTAAAAGAGCTTTACATAAGAACATCATAACTTTATGACACTTGATGGAAGTATCAGAACAATATTTGTTTACACATTTATTACAGATATAATTGTATAACTGTTGCTTTCTGGCTGTAAACATTCAGTTCAGAGCAGTAACTGGAGTTCCAGCAAGTCGATCTGCAGCTCCAGAATGAGAAATTGGAAAGTTTCTAGATTTTAATGAGAGTATTATGACTGCAGGTACCAGACTGATCATGTGGTTACCTGTCTGATGACATCAGCGTCAGTAACGCCTACTGCAAAAAAACCCTCTGCTTCTACAATCAGTTTCCAGTCAAGTAATATCTAGAATAATGAGTCTAGAATTAATGCTTATGCAAACACTGTTGTAGTACAAAAGCGCGTTTTACTCTATTGCAAACAACTAAACAAAAGAATTGTCCCTCTTCAGAAAAAACAAGGTTTAAAAGAGTGAGATACATTCATTAGGATGTGCTGATAAACGGCATGGCAACTCACTGAATGACATCATCAGGGATTGCATATGATTCAAATTCCCTTTACAGAAGATGAATGACTTTGTTAAGAATTCACAGATCTTAAAACACACAGCAGTGCAGCTGAATCTGAGTTCCATCATAAAATCTGCGTTAATCTGTGTCACACAGCCACTTACTTCATAATAACAACATTTCTATAGGGAATGTGTAAAACACGGTTCATTAAACAAAAATAACAACTTTAAATAAAATAATGGCAATACATTGACGTTCATGGCAGAGTCACAATTTGTGGTCAGAACCAGTTCTGTTCTGATCTATAATCATGACATCACAAACACACAAGCCTCTGGTGTCAGCTCTGATGAATGCTCAGATGTCATTTTCACCTCATTTAAAATGCATTTAGCTGCATCTTCTATGGAAAATATAGTCTTTTTGACTGGCCGTGACACCAATTCATGCCTGAAAACACATGACAATTTTGTAAACATAATATCCACAAGTTTTAACACACAATTCAAACATGAATTGTTTGAATTGCTTCATTCAAACAATTCATGCTTGTTAGAATGAAGAACTTCTACAAAGCCTGTACCAGTCTAGACTGTGATACAGTTCTCATGCATTTTCTGAGAAGCTACAACTTTTCTAATCATACAGTCAGTGAGGTGAGTGTCAAACCCTGTACAGAACATGTTTCATATTTCACACCAAAAGCAAAAGAATGAAATAATATATTTCACATAAAGAAAATTAGGCTTACTGTTATAAAACTAATGGCACTTTGGAATTAATAACGTATAATGAGCGTCATTTTTCATCTTATGCACAATGTAATTGAGAGTTTTTTTGTTTTTGGGGTGAAATGTGACTCAGAGGTGTTTGTAGCTGGTTTTGTGACAGTCCCTCAGTGAGATGCTGAAACTCAATGTTGCATCAACCTGCTGAACTAGTTCCAGCTTTACCAGATGATTCCAACATCTTCCAGAAGCAAAACTTTAGTGGTCATCATAAAAATATTAAGATAAAAACAACTGCTGATAAAAGTGATCAAACATTATAAACAAAAACATGATGGTCAGCTTCAGTGAATGGTGCAGCAGATGTGAGTCCACATGAAGGATCATCATCATCTTCATCATCACCTCGTTTTTAATCAACACGATCATTCAAGTTTCCGGCTCGTTCACACAGAATAAACTTTAACTGTCATAAAGTGATTTGTCTTTATTATTCTCCTGCAGTCTATGTAGGAATTCTACAGTTACACTGTCTGTGTGAGACTGACTGGTGTTCAGCTGAAGACTGGAGAATGATGAAGATGAGATGATTTGTGATGAAGATCAGATGACAGCAGCTGAGCTCTTAACACCTCAAAGGGTGAATCTGAACAAATGTCCAAGTTACATTTAACCCCAAAATGAAATAAAACAATATGTTGCATGAATGAAATAAAACACAGATTTCAGGAGCATAATGATTTTTGGCATTTTGACATGATTGTCATGCCAACCAAACACTTTTTCTCATTACTGTACATCAATGAACGAACATTTAATTGAAATATTTTGATCACACTGCAGTAATGAGCTGTTGACTGGGGCTGATTGTTGAATTATGTCATTATCTTAATGATCCTAAACACACTTTCCCTTCTTGAAACATGAAAAATCATTTCTTTTCATTTTGGAGTCAAACATAACTCAACAACAGAGAGTTTTTATGAGATTCCCCCAATAAATGTATTTTTTTGGCAAAACTTAAAAAAATTCTCTATTTAAATAGCAAGATTCCTTGAGGATGAAGGACAGATATACACGTCCATCGAATGCTTCATCATTTCTGAGTTTGTTTTGCTCACTTAACAAAAAAACAATCGTCCACTTAAAAAGAAACTGAATCCACGAGTTCTTGTTTATGGAGAATTAACATGTACGATATGAGGTAATAATGTGAGGACACAGACGGGCTGTGTCGGGTCACAGCCTCAGTGTTCCGGGGAAACACAATTTACAGGTTTTCACTTTCAAACCTGAAACAGCAATTAGAGAAACTCCCGTGTCTTATGTGAGGGGGGTCACAGGTCAGCCGTTACAGACAGCATTCCCGCTTCATACGGAAAACTCAGCCCCGCCCTTCCGAAGGCGGACCATGAGCAGTCGACGCAGGCGGAGTCCTGCAAAGGGATTGAACCAGAGCAGAGAGGGCGGGCCTCCGAAAACAGCCTTCATCCCCTCCCATCGCACCCGCCTCTCCCACGTGGGCTTTTCATTCTTCAACCTCTCAATCTCCTGTGAGGACAGAAATGCAAAAATACCGTTAACATGACCTGCAGGTTCCTGCACAGCTCAAACACAGAACATCAGAACTGAGAGGTTTCAATGCATCTTAAAAATTACTGTTCCATTCTGAATTCAGTTCAAATCATGGCTTAGTATGTAAAATAAAGTTCACAGGTACACGTGTCCTAGTAAAATCACTTCAAAAAAGGACAAACTACGATCTGCAATATGAAAGTTAAAGTGCTGTGTGGCAACAAGATGTCACTGATGAGAGTAATACTGTGTGCAAACACTGTCAAACCAGAGGCAAATATTTAGATTTTAAGTAGTTAATAATCAGGTCCTGCCCAGCCTGTCTGGGTTTATGGTACTGACCAGCTGACTTCAGTGTTTGCCTCTACATGTCCAGTTCCATCAGCAGAACTCACCGTCTCATCGTTACAGATGGAGTGAACCTGAGTGCCGAACATCACAGCCGTGAAGGTGAGAAACAGCAGCGCTTCCAAACACAGGAAAATCAGGAGCATCACAGCCACAGGCGGAGAGAAATCACTGCACTCTACAGCACAGAGAGAGAGAGAACACAGAGATCTGATGAACACACACTCACTGCACTCTACAGCACAGAGAGACAGAGAACACAGAGATCTGATGAACACACACTCACTGCACTCTACAGCACAGAGAGACAGAGAACACAGAGATCTGATGAACACACACTCACTGCACTCTACAGCACAGAGAGACAGAGAACACAGAGATCTGATGAACACACACTCTCAAAACAATGAACACTGCAACATCATCTCTCCAGGCATAAAGTATAAATCTGTATTTCTCACCGTTCCACTGGACTTTAACACAGCTGAAGAAGTGGAGGCCGCTGAGACAGAGCGCGTGCAGAGAAATGGAGGCTATATACATCTGAGAACACAAAACAACTAATGTAAGTTTAATATTACATGCAATTAAATGTATCTTTAAAATGCACAATGTTTGCTTCCCTCTAAACCTCAATCTTGTAACATGCCTATTCCTGTAACATTTCACACTTTTATTATTGCTGCATTAAAGCAATAAGCAGTGTAAACTACAATAATGATTGTAATAAATATATTACTCATTATTATTATTATAACAATTCTTTTATTATTATTCTTGATTATTAATTATTATTATTCCTATTTAAACAATGATGCCGATATTAGTGCATGTTTCACTGACACACACTGAAGAGCAATCCGAGCATCAGAACTGATCCAGAAACAGTGGAGGTGTGTGAACGTCTTACAGTGAAGAGAACGAAGAAGCGCTGGTTGTTCTCGCCCACACAGTTGTTGACCCACGGACAGTGATGATCCATCTTCCTGATGCAGCGCTTACAGATGCTGCATCACACCATCAACATCAGACATTACAAGTGACCTCAACGTATTACTATGATAAACATGACTGTCTTCTTCTTCTTAAATAAATGATATGATCATGTCCAGTCCATCTAAACCATAAACACAACCTGAACTGTACAAATCTATTATTCAGATATTATAGTAGATCATCTCAGCTGAGGTTTAAACGTCAGCACTAGAACAGTGAAGTGAGAGTCTGGTGCTGGTGTAAGTTCAGACCTGCAGTGATGTGCTCGCTCTGGTTTGATGCTGCAGCATTTGGGGCATTTGTAGATCACCTCTCCCGGCTTCAGCTGAAGACTGTCCATGTATTCTTTAGTGGCGTTGCCCTTAGGAACGGCCCCCTGAAAAACACACCACCCCCAATACAAGCCAGCAGGACTTTAAAATCAAAGTTCAATCAAAGTACAGAATATGAATTTTTAAAACTTTATGATTAAAATGTACTAGGGCTGCACAATATATGAAAATAATTACAAAAAAACTATCTTTTGCCTGATTTATCTCTGTTTGAAACAAAATTGCAGGTTACTTTACGTACGTTTTTTACGTATGTTAAAGTCAAATGAAATCAAACTGACATTTTCAGTAAATCAGATCTGACAGCTCAAGTTATAAATCATTATTATAAACTTACTGTGAATCAGGGTAAGAAAACAGTTATCAGTGAATTATTTCCTTAGTAAATTGTTTTTTTTTGTCATTTTTAATCAGAAATTATGAATTGCAGCTAAATATATTTTAATATCATTTAAACAGACTTTACAAATGAAAAGCATTATCAAACTCCAAACACATACTGCATAACTAGCAGGTTTTTACCATCATGCTGTGCTACTATGTATTTTCTAATAAGGAGTCAAAACTAAATGAGATCTGGCAGCATCTGAAGCGTCTCTCGTACCGGATCTGTCAGCATGGTGCGCAGGTGTGACGTGAGCGCCAGCACTGCCAGGAAGTTGAAGGCCACGCCGTTGATCAGAGAGTACCAGAAGCTTTTGGAGGGCAGCAGCATCACAAAGTTGACCACAAACTCAGCGTACATCACCAGAGACCAGGTCATGAACGCACACACCATCCCACAGGTGTCCTGAATGAACCAGACACGACCTGACGCCGCTGTGTCCCCTCCACCCAGCAGAGCTTCCTGCTGCTCCACATCCCTCAACCGATGACCTGAAGACTGCATTCTGTCCTGCAGAGAGAGACAGAGAGAGAGTGATCAGAGAGAGAGAGAAATATCTGACTCTCACTTATAAACAATGCAGCCAGGAGCACAGAGTCTATATTTTGTCTTCAGTACCAAATCCAGCTGTATGTTCACACCTACATGAGTTTTAAAAGTAGTCATTTGTTTTTCCATTTAGAATTTACTTTCTTTAAATCCCTCAGGACACAAAGTCTGACTTTATAAAAATAAAAGCACAAATCATCTTTAATAACCCTCAGGCAGATAAATGAATACCTACAGTTAAGGATTCGTTCCAATCCCTCAACTCTGTGTATATGCAACAGCAATAATACTGCTCGTCTTAACATGCATCACTAAAAGTCTAAAACTGTTGGGACAAACGATTAATCTGTTATTCACAAATGAAACACACAGGATGTGGAAACTATTATCTACACTGATCCTACTGGCACATTTCTGCTAGTCTTTAGTCTTTTTATAAGAACTGGGCAAAAGTTTCTGCTTTGGTTTTTGCTGAAACTCGAACTCATTTACATGGAGATGCATTGAGATGCAAATCGTTTGGAAAACTAAGAGGGAACAGTCTTAAAGACAGACGTGTGTGAGGGCCAGAGTCTGACAGTGAGAACCCAACAGAAAACACACACTGCTCAGATATTCTTCAGTGCGTTCAGCTGAGTAAAGAAAACAGCGTGATGCTGTACAATGCAGAAGTTCTCAGCGTGATGCTGTGAGGTTCTTATGTGTGTTGCTGTACGGCTGCTAGAACATTCTGGGTGACTGCAGGACTGTAGCTTCCTGTCTCAAGCTAAAACAGCTCATCCATCATTATTCTGTTAGACTGACCTCAGGTTTGTGCTTCTATGAGACATTTTTCATCTGTTTAAATCATCAGACTGTTTAAAGTGATGGAATGACTCCAGCTAACAGGGAGTGTTCTCAGAATGCTGGCTAACATTACAAAACGTTATTCTTAAGTAGTTATTGGAATATTTTAAAAACGTTACAAGATTTTTAAAAATGTAATAACGTTAATACAATGTTTTAAAAACACTGGATGTTTTGAATGTTCCTAGAACTTTATAACATTTTGTTACGGTAATGTTATAACCTCAGATTGTTACCTGTGTTTCCTCAAAAGTCACATGATTTAGGGTCACATGATTTAGGGTATAAGTCACATGATTTAGGGTCACATGATTTAGGGTATAAGTCACATGATTTAGGGTCACATGATTTAGGGTCACATGATTTAGGGTCACATGATTTAGGGTATAAGTCACATGATTTAGGGTCACATGATTTAGGGTATAAGTCACATGATTTAGGGTCACATGATTTAGGGTCACATGATTTAGGGTCACATGATTTAGGGTATAAGTCACATGATTTAGGGT
>JAZGTK010014067.1:0-13957 GCA_036877625.1 Ambastaia sidthimunki | reverse complement strand
CTAGCAAACATGGCACTGCTGTGTCAGTCATTGCTTCTCTCAGTACTTGGAGAAGTTCTGTCAAAACAAAAAAGACCTATCTTTATTTACTCACCCTCATATTGTTAAAACCAGTATGAGAACCTCAGTCACCTTTTACTTTCTTGAATCTTTTGTCCATACAGTAAAGTGAATGGTGAATGCCCAGCATCTTTTTTTGTAAGTCACAGAAATAAGTAACCAAACTAATGAAGATGAGATGACAGAATTTTGTTTCTTGCTTATTTAAGGGTTCAGTGCACCTAGTAAACATTAAAAAAATAAAGCCATACCCCTCCTGCTGTATCCTGTTCTTGTCTACCATTTTTCCTGTGAAAATAGAGATTAATAATATCCAGTCCTCTAGATATGAGCAAATAATGAGTAATTTATCATATAAAAAATAAATGAATTCAACAAAGACATGTTTACCTTGTGTTATGCATTAAGTCTGTGAATAAGCATCATATATGTCCAGCATGTCTTTAGAATATTGCTTACTGTATATCAATATATTATAGCAAATTAAAAGATCTGCGCTGTTTATGCGAGGCCAAGCAAAGACCAGTTTGTTACTGGTAAAAAGAACGCTGTTGCTTGTTTGAATGACACATTTGTGTATTTACCAGTAATACCATTCTGGTAATTTGCTGGTAAATTACCAGGATTGCTGTGTGAAAAGGGCTAATGTTACAATGTTAATGTTAATTTGGCTGTAATTTACCAGCAAATATATATGTGTAAAACAGCTAATGGCAAACTGATTTCACTTTATAAAAACCTTTTCAACATTTTAAAAATAGCTCCAGGAGGTATACAGTATACTGTATATTTACAGTATTTACCGTAGATATAACACAAATCTGGCAGCAACAAATACTCAGTTTGTGATAGTGTAGAGTATTAAACATTTAAAGAAATGGCTTGTTATGGTCAGCTGGTAACAACCATTTGACAGAACTGGACAAAATAAGTTTCCAGTGAGTAACAGCACTCAAAACTGTACAAGGAAGTGAATTCCTCTGGGTCATACATTGGAATGCAGTCCAGTGGCAGTGTTCCAGTTTCCTGATGCAATAGTTAAGTTAATTCTGTAAAACACTGTTGAAGGAGAAGCCAGTGAACATAAAGTGTTTTTTGTAAGTTCTGTCAGTTATGGTAGAAGAAAGGACACATTATTTTCCAAACAGTATAAGTCCCATTATAAGTCACAAACAGTGATTTAATAGGCTACTGTGAAGCATTTCCATTGCCTTAGTTCTGACATTTTCTAAATTAAGATTTTGATCACCCAAACATTCCTGTGCAAGCTAGTTTAATTTACTCTAATAAAAGCAACAGGATAATAGAAGTGGGCCTGGGGACTTGCTTGTGTTTGTTTGAATACCTTTGTTTAAGTCTTGGCAGGGGTTTGTTTGTTTTTAAGGGAAGTTCAACAAACTGCCTGCCAGCTCTTTATCTTAACATTATCACTCACAAGTCATCTACCAGAGTTCCTGTTTTTCTATTTTTGTTGGTCTAAGACCTTAGAAAATAACTATGCTTGATATTACACTGATACGGTATGTTGTAAAATGTTTTCACCTCCCAGCCATGGACTTTATCCGTGTTTTGAATATGATGCAAGACATAAAAAAAGACATAAAACTCTCTTATAGAAAAGGTTTGAGAAAAAATACCCAAAGAAGATCTCCATGATAACACCAATGGAATGCATAACAATATAGACCTCCACAGCTTCATGTTTCCAGTAGTTGTGTTTTCTGCTGTTAGACATGCAAACATTTTGCAGACAGTGTTCAGATTCTAAGTACAAAAGACAGCAATTACAAACTACAAAGTTACATTATCTAGTGTTATCTGTGGCTATCTGTAGTCATAACATCCCTCCAATGGCAAGATTGTTATAGACAAAAAAAGTTATAAATGAAAATGCTGCTGTCTTAACTTGACACGTAATTATATATGAGCTTGATTTAACCTAAAAAAGTCATTTAACACAACAAAACACTATTTGAGGATTGCACGAGACACTGGGAAGATTTCTTTATTGACCTAAGCGGAGGAGAAGCAGGTAGCTGTATCATTCTATTGTGTTCATTTTTCTATAAAGTTTTAATAAAAAAACGCTAATATGATAATGTGATACAATGATATTACACAAGCAACGCTGATGTTTTTATTCAGTGATGGCATTTTGTCTGTCCTTTAACACTGCGCGACGCCGAAAATGATAACCCCCCTTCTTAAGGAGATGGTACGAGCGGTTCCTATGCGCTACAGTCTGTTGTTCTCTCCTACAGTTAAGTCGTTTGGTATGGAGACTAACAGCAATAGAAATAGTGACAGATCTCCAAAAGCTTTCTAAATACCAAACAGTGAACATGGCTGCTATAAGGAAAAATGGAAAATCTCACATAATGACCGCTACCGTAAGGTAATACACATTTTCGTCCTTTATTTTCGTGCCGGTTGCGTTTTATAGGCACAATTTTTGTTTCGCTTCAAACAAAATGACGACGGAGGAGGCTCGCGGGCCAACCGTCTGTACCGCATACTGATATAAGTATCAAAAGAAGAGGCTTTATTTGAATACAATGCTAAATAATTGTCAGTCGTTCATGACAATGCTATTAGCCCCATACAATTGTAGCTAATTGTCAAACGCCCCCGCCCGCCCACCATTGACTGAGAAACCGACATTCATCTCAGTTGATTTGTATTCCCTTGAGACACTGACCCCGTTTACAATATGGTGACAGCCAGTAAATACTGTAAAAACCCGTTTGTCGTGGTTTTGCTATATTTTTAATAGCTAACTTCAAATCAGTCTTAACTGGTAAACCTTGTTTATTCAGTGCGATCGTTGATATTTGAAATTCAAATATCTAGAGCGTTGAGATTTGTTATTTAAATATCAGAGCATCTTTTTGAAATGAGTCACGCCGTCTGTAAGTAGACTGTTGCTTGCCCTGTACGTAAATATTGTAAAAATATACAAATGATTTTTTTTTATTTTACTGTTACAATTATTTTGATGTATTTTTCAAATATTGAACAGTATTTCAGGGATGCAGAGAAGGTTCAGGGTTTCAGGAAAGGTATAGGGGAGTTTTTAACCCACCACCTTAGATGTTCTCAAAGAGAAAAGGCCTGTCTTTATGGTTACAATCAGGGGTTAGGTGTCTTGCTCAAGGGCACTTCAGTTGCTACCTGTCAGCGCTGGAATCGAACCAGCAACCTACTGATTACAAGCCTGACTCACTAACCAGTAGGCCACAAAATAAAAATGTGCACTTTATTGTTTGTATGTGGTTTTGTTATTTCCTTAGCCATGATCAGTACATATAATGCAGTTCTGTGTTTGCAGCTGCTCCCGACTGCGGCAGGTCCAGGCTCTGCTGAAGGGTGTTATTAATACAGCTCCAGATGGCATCCTCTGCTCTCTGGGTTAGTGAATTAATCAGTGTCACCTCATACCATCTACACTCCAAAGATATAGGAGGAGACAGTCTCCACCAATGAGCCACCTGTATGTAACAGGTTGTTTGTGTTTGATTTGTCAGGTATTGACAGCCGCTACAATGAAGGCTGCAGCGAGCTGGCCAATTATCTTTTCTGTGGCCGGCATAAACACAAGCATTTTGACATGGAGCAGATCCCAGAGGACTTTCCAGAGGAAGTGCTGGATGGTATGATGTTCCCCATATATTCATATTCACTAATTTAGGTTTAAACAACAATCTGTTTTTTTTTTCGCATGCATACACACATTTTTACCTGGTTATGTGTCCTGATGGTATCTTTGCTTATTCCTAGATGTGATCATCCTTATTAAGGCAGAGTGTGTGCATCTGTACTGCAACCCAGTGAATTATGGCTACCTGCTTCCATATGTTTCTCACTGGAGGAACCTGCACCTCCATTGTCTGACTGAGACAGAGGTATTCACTTGCTACACTGCTTTCCCAATCTGTCTTAACGTGTAACACTCCATGTGTCTCAAATTTACTCATTTTCTTTATTCTCTCTCAGTATGAGGATGAAGAAGTGGCAGAGGAATTTAAGATATCAAGTTTTGTGTCCATGGTTCAAGACTGTCGTTGTATCGGAATCCCCTACAGTTCTCATGGTAAGCAACTGATACACAGATTATCATGTAGCTGTGACAGAAATATCAGTCGTATAATGTTTATTTGATTATGGTCTATTTGTATTGTCTGTAGGCCATGCTCAGAAGTTTGACATGTTCATGATGGAGAAATGGCCCATCATTCAGGCATTTGCTCTGGAAGGAATCGGGGCTGGAGTGTTTTTCACCATGAAATATAAGGTCTTATATTTATACTCTACGAGCTGTCCTTTTGATATAAAAGTACAATAACTGCTAGTTTCACGTATAAACACATTTGTTACAGTATGTCACCAGAATTGTTTTTTTTAGCTAACAGATGTGAGTGAGAAACTCTGGCACGTTTACAGCAAATTAGACCCAGTGTCTCTCAACAACCTTATTAATGAGGTAAAACTGAAACATATTTATCATTATTTATTATTATATGTCCATGCACATATTTATTGTAGTTATTGAATTATATTGTAAGAGTATATGTGATATTTTGTTACAGGATTTGCAGCTTTTTGAAAGACAATGGAGTTGTGTGTTCTCTAGTATGGAAATAGAGAGTGCACTGTCCATGCAGGAGCTGTCAGAGGCCCAAGTTGGAGAGGTACAGATCTGTAGATATATAAATATATCCTTAACTCAATGTTAAAATCTTCTTTGTTACTTTCTAAATGCACATTATAATTCATCAGTGCACATTATTGCAAAGAAGCAAGATGTTTGTATTCATCTTCATGACATGACCCAGATTTCAGCCCCTACATCAACAGTGGGGTGGAGTTTCAGGAGGGGAGGAGTTCCTCACAGTCATGTCCACACTCTCAGTCACATGTTGTGCCATTATTGTGTTAGACACTTTTATGAACCAGATTATTTCCGTATGGATAGAATCAAGTCCTGCCCCACAATTTTTCTTGAATATTGTTTTCTTCTCATACATCACATTGCAGTAGCTGAATGGATTGCGAAAGCCATTTCTTGTTGGAAATGATGTGTTAAAGATGAGTCATTGCTTGATGTTTAATTCACATTTTCTGTGTCATCCAGCCTTTCCGAACATATTATTCACATGGTCTCATTTCCAGCAACATCACAGACAAGAGGTACTTCTAATGCATATAGCAGTTCATTTCTAAAGACCCTATGCAGAAATCATTGCTAATGTTCTCTTTGTAAAGCATATGAGGCGTTTTATATTGTTTGAATTAAATCTCAGTAAAAGCAGGCAGCCATTCGTCTTGTTTGGGAGTCACTCAGCTAAGGAGGATCTAGAGAATTACTGTTTTACCTTCCCTTCTGAAGGCCACCAGGTACGCAACACTGGAATCGGTGGGGGTGTCGCCAAACACATGGTGAGTGAGCGCCACACAGTGGCATGCTGGCATAAGCTCAATTACATACTTATAGTTCAGTTCATTCTTTTATTTATATATATTTGCATTCTGCAATTTGATATGTGTGTTTGTCTCTGTTACAGCTGCTGCAGTGTGTGGCTCCTAAAGGGCCCCTGGCCTGTGCCCGAACCTATTTCTTTGGAAGCACTCATGTCCCATACCTGGGTAAGAAGCCCTCTAAAAAATGTCTTTAAACCCTCAAGAATTGTTCTCAACTCTGTTGTTGGTTCACTGGTTTCTTTAATCTGACAGGAAATGACAACACCCAGCAGAAGAGCACTGATCTCCAGTAAGTACTCCAGTCAGGATTGGTTGTGTGCTATGATGAGACTTTATTGATTGGTACTAAAGTTAGATCTTGTGTGTTGTAGGCTGCTTTCACAAATCTACTCTGCTGCGGTTCAGTCTGTTCTGGCAGGAATCAAATGTTTTTCCATCAACTCCAGTTCTAATAAGGTAATTTTACACCAAAATAAATGATTGGGGCCCATTTTAGCAAGCCTTTGACCAGCATTATTATAAGATTTACATTAAAAGCGGTAAAAGTACTATTTACAGTTCCATGATGAAATAATTTTCCCTTTTCCCATCTTAAAAAAACAAAGGCAAATCTAGCCATTTTAGCCATTTGTTAATTTCTGTGGATTCATGGAACTATTAAAACATTGCTTTGTTTTTTAAGAATTCTGACCAGCCTGGCATAGCAACATTGATTTAACCAATAGCATGTGTTTGAGGTGGGGCTATAAAATGTTTGACCAATGATGGATGGGGGGAGTGTTCAGAAAAAAACTGTTAGGAAAAATCATTCTTTTTTTTAGAAAAAAAAACATCATTTTTGCGATTCCATTTAACAATAATGACATTAAAATTACACTCTACATCTTATAAAATCAGCAGCTTAACAGGAAAATTTGTGTGGGTGAAAATTTCACAATTTAAGAAAAGTTTACATATATTGGCCCATTGTAATTTTAGAGTGGCATCATTGGGACAGTGGTTATATGTGATGGCAAATGATTCTTATACAATTGTTTTCCAAGGCAAAGGATGTTGCAGAGCAAACATTTCAGCTTGCCTTGGACAAATATGGGTTGATCCAGCACAGAGGAGCTCTCAGGTATGCAATGAACACAGAAATGATACTATAAAACAACAATTGTATGTATAAATGTGAAAGATCTGATTATTGCAAATGTATCTGTGTTATGAATTAGGACTCTGCTTTATTTCAGGTCCAAAGCTGTGTTTAGCATTCAGGCTGTTAACAGTGAGGGAACGTAAGTTGCTTATACACAAAACACTGTATTATTTGTACAGTGTACATTATATTATACACTATTTTGTATTCCGTCATTTGTAGAAATGCTAAACAATTTTTCTTTACACAGAGTAATTCCACTTAGTAATGAGGACAGTCGTTTTCTGGTGAAAACGGTGAGTATAGAAGTGATTTTTCACCCGCACTGCAGCTTTTGATTGTCTTGAAACTTGCATTAAATGGAGTCCTCCACAGGCGTCCATGGTGGTGTATGATATCCCAGACATCCAGGGCAGAGTAAGCCTGGGATCAGTAGTTTTCTCAGAGTCTTTTCTGGAGTCCAGTATTTACATTCAGCAGAGAGGTAAGAATCTGACATGTTAAGAGTATTCAGTTGGTGGCACCGTAGCACTGATAAATGCATTGTGTGATTTTTGAATGTGGTGTATTGTCCTGCAGATGGTGCTCTTTCCTCAGATAGCAGCTTTACTGTGCTCACCTCATCAGTTCCACGCCATGCATGCTGGCTGGTATAATAAACCCACTGTCTTTCTCTCGATTTTGAATATTAGGCATAACTGTTCAAATATTTCTGTTGAAAACATTTTTTATTAAATGCTGAATCTGTTGACTTCTGTGTTTTATAGGTAGATGAAGCTGATGTAAGGATGTCTGAACAGGCTCAACAATTGCTGAAGGTTAATTTGTTTTCCAGTGTAAGCATAGGGGCAAACAACTGAGGCTTTATTCATCGTATGTACTATAATTCTTATGTGTGTGTGATTGTGTGTGTGAAAATAGAAAGAGGATGGTACGTGTTTGGGCATTCCTCTAACAGCGAGAGACTCTGCCTACATGTTCTCTAATAGCCTGCTGTCTACACCTGAGGAAGGTCAGTTTTCACCTCTACAGGAAGGTCATGGTCTTGTAGTCACTGTGTACAAGCATTGATGGTTTTGTTGTCCTGTAGGGAAGCTGGCGTTTTTCTCAGAGGGTATCCTATTTGTCCATCCACATCACGGCTCCATCACGCTTTCTATGAGTCATATCAACACCATTAAACTCTTTGATGGGGTGAGCATTGCCCTTAATAGTGTTGGAATTTAGATGCATTCTTTCTTTCATTTTTAAATGAGTTAGAAAGAACTAAATGTTTTTCTTGATGTTTGGTTCAGCATCATAAAACTCTGACAGTATTTCATGCACCGCTATATTATCTACAGCACCATGACAAAATTAAACTTCAGTTGAGTTGATAGCTTGCCGTTTGAATTTAAAGTGATGACAGAAAAAGACTTGTATTGCTTAAAAAGTTTTTTAATGAATGATCTGTCAAAACAAAATTAATCACAGTCACCGATAAAACCATCAGTCTTAAACCACTCACTCACTCACTTAATCAGTCTGTTACTAAATTAACATCTGATCGGTTCCTAAAAACTCATTAATGGAGTTGAGGAATCTCTGTGTGGAATCACAATTTGAATCAGAATTGTTATTTCCTACATTTTTATTGCCCTATCACAAAATAATAAACATTAGCTTTAACTAATTACCTCTTTTAATTTTTAATTAATTCTTTTGCAGACATGGTTGTCATGCAGGCTATTAATGCTGACAGTTGATACCGTCTTGTGTTAAGGAAATAAATACATCATCAGTGACAGGCTATTGGAATATTATGTTTTCACAGGGCTCTTCATCTGATGTTTCAATGCTCTACATAGAGTATCACACCTCTCTGCTCCCACACCTTCCGTTCACATTACACAGCGCTGAACACTTTCTGGCTGTTGCTTTGCTGCCCAGATCCAAGAACTACATAAGCTTTTATTCTCAGGTACCTGAAACACACATATAGGTGGAACATCTGTCGTCTTGTCTTCATTGTGAGTGTTTTTCGGTTGCATATTAGTTGTGTTATGATTGCAGGTCCTGTCGGCTTGGCGTAAGTCAGACTCTGGGCTAGGAGTTCAACACGTCCTCCACGATCAGCTAAGCACAGAGCATAAGAGCATGTGAGTTAACACTTCATTCTGCATCAACAATACAAGGCCTGAATTGTTACGGTCTTATTCTGCGCTTGAGCCCAGAGGTGTTGAAAAAGCATCATTTTGTAGATAACCAATGATGGTGGTGTCTGATGATGCGTTTCCTCTCAGGTACTTCAGGTTTTTGAAGCTTCACAAGACACATGCTCCAGCAGCAAATACCTGTAGAGCAGTTCTGAAGACTGCTTATCCACAGCTTCCAGAGCAGGACAGGTAACAGACGTGAACACACACATGCATCCTGTCTTACACAGGCAGAATGCAGTGAAGTGTCCAGGGATATCTGATGTTTTTCATGTCAGTCTGAGTTTTTGACCTTACTAGCCATGGACATGACGGATGACTTGCAACAAGACATTTTGTCAATTGCTTGATTTCCGTCTTTGTCCTCTTGTGTAGAGTATCTCCAATCTTATTGGTCCAACATCACACAATGAGAGCCACAAGTCTGAGAACATTAATGAAAATACTTTTTCATTCTTTTCATTTTTTAAAAAAATTGTTTTTATCTTTTAAATATAAAAAAATAATTCAGGTGAATAGTTAAAAGAAAACAGAATATATTAGTATTTTGTATGTTTCTCTTTTTGTTTAATGTCAGCATGCCCTCAAACTGGCAAGTACTAAAATCTGATGATCCCAGCATGATTTGAGAACTTTCCAAAGGGCATCTCGTGAAATCTGACCTTTTACAAATGAGTACAAAGGCAACATCATAATGTTTAAATTAACTAAGACCTAGAAGGTGCAGAATGTTAAATATTTCTTATTTAACTTTTTTCTTTAATTTGTTGCTAAACAGTGTTTTGCTGAAGCGGGGGAACATTCTGTAACTTGCATGTTAGGTTAGGATGTGGCATTATGTGATAAACTTTAAGAGTATGGTGTTGTTTATTGTGTGTGTGAGGCATGTTGATGGCTTTAAATTCTTAATTTCAGATTCCTTCAGCATTTTGCCATCAGCAGCAGTGTGAGTGAAGAATCTGTCTGCAGCGACCACCTGTCTGCTCTCTTTTCAGATGTAGCCCCTGAAAATACCACACCTGAGTCCAAGAGAAAGGTGAGCTGCGTGTGGGCATGCAAAAAACAATGTCACAGTATTTAATCTATAGGTCACACTGGAGATAAACAGTGTATAAATAATCATACATGTGTGTAGGTGGTCCTAACCATCATCACAGGCTTGCCAGGCAGTCATAAGGAGAATCTGTGTGATTTCTTAAGGGAAGTGAATCAGAATAGTGGCAGGTGAGAGAGTAACAAAGACTTCATAAACCTTCAAAATTACAATGTTGTGTTCCATTGTTGCGTTTACAATGTTTTGTTCAATTCCACAGACATGGAATTCCTTCTTCTGACCGTAAAGTGTACAATGCTCAGAGGATCCAAAATGTCATGTGTAGAATTATATAAACAGTTTCTGCGAATGGTTGCTAAAAATGTTTGCTGCCGACTTTCCAGCCACAAACTGAATGAAACACAGCATGATGGTGCATTATTTACTATCCTAATACACTTCAGCTGATGCACACTGAGTACAATTTGATTGACAGGTGGGAGGTGTTTTGTCCTGCTAAGGAGGGCTCTGAGGAGTTCAGCGCACCACATCTTCAGCGCTTCCTGAGCAGCCTTTTGGCCAAACAGAAAGAGACGGATCTGATCTCCTCTAGAGTTCTGCTACTTATTCCAGGGTAACAGACATTAACATTGTGGCAGTGCTTCAAAACATTGTGAGATGCCTGCCTAGACAGCATTTCTGAGCATCATAATGCTGTCTAGATAAGCAGCTCAAGTAAACATTATTGAAATTAAAAGTACCTACATTAGTGTAATAAAGTCCAAAAAAACAGTTAAGCTAAAAAAATAGTAGAATATTCACCCATTCAAATGTATTTATATGGATTTTACCTGAAACAATTAAGGCCACTATAAAGGAAGAGAGACACAAGTGCTTACAATAGAAGACATTCTGTTATTGTTTTCTCTTTTTGTACCAAACTACTGTAATTTTAGGTTTTTACAGTAAGTGCCTGTTGTTTTGTATGGCTGACTGAGTTTGGATGTTGTAGGTACACTGATGTGCTGGATGTAATCCAGGCTATCACTGCTCATCCACACCCCCAAGTTCACAGCGCAGTATCAGTGGGTGCCGTCTCTGCCTGCATCAACCCCCTCACGTCCTTCATCAAACACAGGCAAGAGTTCTTCTACATAATATTTATCACACCTACTTTCCTTGAGGAACACTTGTAATTCAGATTATAAGTGCTGTAATTAAGAATTATATGTAATTATAATGTAACCGCATAGTCACTAAAGGGCATGTTAACACACTGTAATTTTCCTCTGTGATGATGTCATATCTGAAACTTAGAAATTTCCTTTCACAGGCTTTTTTTCCCGAAGCTGCTAGAGCAGTGCAGTCAGGGTGAGTTGCTGTCAATATGGTGCCTTTGTGTGATACAGATTAGACGGTGGTGTAGCAGAGTGGTTAAAGAGCTGATTACTTAAAGGTTGTTGGTTTAAACCCTTGTTTGGGGTGAATTATGAGAAATGCCTGTTGTTTAAGGCATTGGTTTTTAACTGGTTTTGCATCAGGGCCCAGGTGAGTTACATGGCAAACGTAAAATTTATCCTGCACGTTTTGTTTAGGTTTGTTACAGAACCTGCTGGCTTGGTTTGATTGGATACACAGAATTTGTTTTCAATTTAATTTATAGTAATAAATGAACTTGTCAGTGGCTTTGTAAAACATGTCTGCAAAATGATTGTAGAAATCTTTTTTTTTTAGGTGTCGTCAGTAACGTTGTCTTCACTGGTTTGACTACTGAACAAAAGCACCCGCTTCTGAAACACATGCAGCAGCTGATCCGGGCAGCCAATTCCAGCACTGCTTTTCTCCTAGCAGAAAAAGGAGCAGTCAGAGGGTCTGCACATTAATCATTACTTAGCCATACATTCACACATCAACACTCCTGTAACTGTATTGTGTAACTGTATTATAGGACTGAAGATATGAGTCTTATCCTGAATGACAGCGGTTTTACACAATCTCATATGATCAGAGCACGATACCTGCTGTATCCTGGCTGGTAATATACTCACTCTCTCCTCAGTGATTATATTATTATGCACACGTGTTTAGTACTACTCTGTGAAATGTTTCAGGTGGGAGGGCAGGTTTTTGTCGGGAAGTGGCTCTTTGTCAATGTCTCAGCACTGTATTGAGTTCAGTCGTCCGTTGGAGAGAACATTATTTCTGCAGCACTGCAAAGGTATGTGTTTATTAGTGATTATTGATTATATATATGTTTAAAGTGTAAAAGGGTGACTACATTTTACAGGGTCTTTAATTAGAATAAAGAGCGCTGACAGTGTGCTAAAGGATTCTGTACAACTGTGTGCTAAAAATGGAAACAGCAAAAATTATCAAAGCATAACTTACTTTCTTTGCTCTTGCTGTGTTTCCTCAGCTCTGAAATCCTCTCTGAAATCCAGTCCCCTCACAGGAAACATCTATCACATCAGCGGGAAAGTGCTGTTCTCTGGTAGGGCAATCTGTCTCCATATTCTCCTGCTTGTTCTGCTTTAATATAAGAATTACTATGGGAAATAAAGTGTCAAGAATAAACTACAATGTCTATGTCTATATAAACGTGTACTCTTTGATTCCAGAATGTCTCTTGCTTTGGTTTTGTCTGTGTAGTAAATGTATGATTTTCCTATGAGAAGTATTAGGCAGGGGCCCTGTGGGGTAACGCCACACGGTAGGACTCTCATCTCTGAATCCTCAAAGTGATGTGGCCTGCACACATCTGTTCCTCTCACTCATTTTTCTCAGTTGTTTCCCCCTGTGGTCACGTTTGTTTGGAGGGTTTTTGGCTGTCTTCCGTTCCTTTGAATCTGTGGTGTAACTGCATGGAGAGAGTGGGCAGACTGACAGAATGGAGAGCTCTGAGTGGTTTATTAGTGCCTGAGTTACAGCACGCTAGGTAGTGCAGTTCATTTAGGAACCCTTATGGTCCGAACTCCATCTGTGATGCCTAGTTATTACCATGAATCATCTGTTTTGTTATGGAGATCTTTTGATTTTTAGTACATATGTTTGGTGTGTTAGGGATGGGCACGAGTACTCTGAAATGACCGTGAAAACATTGCAATTGCGTATTTTTATACAGCTTCAAAACATTTCACACAAAATTCAGTAATAACTGCACAAATATGCTAAAGGGTTTTTTTTATTTTGTGTTTAAGGTGTCATTTTTGGTGCTCCAATTCTTCAGACAACAATTTGCATCAACACTGTTTGTCAAATTCCTTATTATTTAGCAGGAACATCGCTAAATGGAACAAAACATAGATGTCATGAGACGTTCTTAAGACTTTTTTTAAGACATTTCTTAAAAATGCAACATTGGTGGTGTGAGATGCTAATAAAATCAAATGCAGCGCTACAGCCACAGGCTGTTGAGACTCTGAGTACAGAATGACTGAAATGCCCATCCCTATTGTGTGATTTGATTTCAGAGTTGAGTTTTTGTAACGTTTTTGTAACATTCAGTGCATTGTGTTATTTTAAGGTTGACTCTTTGCTTGTGTGTAAAGCGCTAATGGGTTGTAGCCCACACCGCAGAGGAGTGATTGATTGGGATGGATGGCTGTTGGCACGGTGTGCTAGATATACCTCCCTGTCTGATGACATGTTTGATAAATTAGTGGGCAGCATGTTGAAATCAGCGAAGTGTATGTGTGGATTTGATTGCATGTGCTGTCTGTTTTCACTGTAGACAATGACAGAGCGATGGTGGTAAGCTGTAACTCTATCAGTGGGAATGTGTCCATCGCCCCCGATCAGGGGACTCACCATGACCCTTGCACAACAAACAACTGTTACCTTATGTTTCATGGAGTGGGGCTCTCTCAGGAGGGCCTGAAAGACTGGCTTCGCCATTGTGCCAAACAGGTAATATTAAACATACCAGGACTTTTTGCGTAGTAAAATAGATTAACAGTATTGAGCACTTTAGTGTTTATTAATTTGACAGAAAGTACCAAAGAAGATCAAGAAGAATAAAAGGACACTCACCCCCCAGGAGATCAAATACAT
>JAZGTK010014066.1:0-13958 GCA_036877625.1 Ambastaia sidthimunki | reverse complement strand
AAATATTTCTCGCTGGCTCTAAGTTTGTGTATGTGAAATAGATTATATAAATATACAGTATAGATATTGAGGGCTGTTGAAGGAACTGTGTTACACCTTCTGTGCTGGATTTTATTTGTTTACTCTTGTGATGCTGTAACTAGTGGTTTAAAGTTTGATGTAAAATCATGAAAGGTTGTTTGTTGTTTTTCTCAAGCTGTATGCACCATATAAAAATTTACATAACGTGAATTGATTCCATCTGTGATGAATTTGCCAAGAATGAAAACGGTGAGAAATCCAGAATGAAGGTGTGAAGTCAGACGCTTTATTTCTATCACTCATCATCCGTCTGCGAGTCCTTCTTTCATCTGGGATATTTTCAGTCACCAGGTTATTTTTACATGGTGTAACACGTGAAGGGGGCGGAGACTTGAGTTACTGTCTGAGTGAAATAAAATCACATTTCTGCTACACAGACTCCTGTCTCACTTCAGCTCACGTGTGTGTGTGTTTGTGTTTGAACAGATATTATTAAGAAACATACCTGCGGTTAGTAGAGTTAGGGATCTGTGCATGTAGACATCAGACTCAGTGTATCAGGAGTCAGTGACGATCTGCTGGTCTCACCCACATGTTCCTTTGTTCAGTATTTTGGCTTATTTAATTTTGCATTTCTACTTACAGCTACCAATGAAATATTTGTGCTCTCTGTTCCTTTTAACACATTTTATCATGTTGAAAATACTCGTAGTTCTGCACATCTGTTTCATTATCATGTGAAGTTTTATCCAGCTTGTCCTGATTATAATGTGTTTGGCTTCTTTAAATATTTGTTTATAGTGAAGTATTAACAGAAATAATCGTAGTATTTTACTTTTGTACTCGTTGTCCATTTTGACTTCTTATTCAGCGTTATTGTGAAGGTGAAGAAAAGACCTTCAGATGTTCAGCTGCTCTTCTCCACTAATCACATCTCTAAATATTCATATGGTCATTAAACTCTAAACGGCTTTTCAAAATCTGATCGCTGTGGCCACAGAGAGAATTTATCAAGAACATCCAGAGGAGTCGCGTGAAGTCGCGTGTGAGAAGTGTTTTAATCGAGTGATGCTGATGTAAAGTTGCTGGTAATAGTGCTGCATTTTTTTATGTACTGTGATAGCAATGCTTGCTGTCATTTCTGTGTAATGACATTTATATGGTCCTCTGAGGTACTGAATATCATGGCATTGAAAATAGGAATTGTGTAACAAAACTATACAGTATTATCATGGTGCACTTCAGTTGTTCAGTTATGGGGTGTTCACTCTTTGGACGATAATTATGAAGATAATGTTTTAAAAAATCATTCTAAATGTAAGAGAATTGCAGAGTCAAAACAATTATAACGAGAAATATATCATTGGATCATTTCAACAATAAAACATTGACAGCCAATCAAATTCAATGGTAAAAGGCTTCCACATTTACTGCAGCTATCAAACTTTTATTTACTTTCTCAGGCACTGAAGCCAATAAGCAAACTGTACAAATACTTGCCACCAATTCATTTCCGGTGTTTCTGAAGAACATTGAAGAATGACATCACAGAGTAGCACTTCTAAACTCTCTGATCTTGCCTGTCTGCAGAGTAAAGACCTGATGTGGTAGATTTTCTTCATCCATCACAATTGCTGTCATCTAACTTTTAAACTCTGCCCATTAAAAACATTTCTGAAGTCCAAATTGGGGGCTTTAGAAATCTGGTTATCTTTGTTTACCACCCCAACCATCAGTCCAGCTTCTCAGTAGACCAGACATGTTATCAATCACTGTCAACAATTACAGTTACTCCAGACTTTCTGCTCCACTGACTGTCAGAAACCTGCACGTGAATCCAGGAACAGAAGCACATTCAGCTGCAGAAGTTTCGGCTTCTAACACTTTGTGGCACCCGCAGGGGAAAAAAATCAAAGTTAACATGCAACAATAACTTGTAAAAGTGTGTCTCTCATATTTAGATGTGGGACTGGATGACATTTTTAAGGTACTTATTTGTACAAATCTTTGTTTTATATTGTAAAGGTCACAGAATAAGACCCACTTCCATCATTTAACACAAGAGAAAGACCCTAAACCACACTGGAGTCCTTTTACATGGAGATTATATGTATTATATCTACATCTTTCTGTCTGTCTGTATACAGAATATACAGTGTGTGTGTGTGGAACCACTGTTTTCGTAATTCATGAATGCTTTGAAACACAGACAAACTTAATTTCTGTTGTGTTCAGTACAACTTTGCCTGGTTGATGGAGAAACAGTTTTATTGTTCAGGAGCTCAGAGGATGAGAAACAGCTGCAGAAATGTGTTCTGTTGTGTTTCTCTTTGTTTTTTGTGAGGTGAACGCTTCCCTTGTTTTCAGGTTAAAAGTGGGATGAGCTGTTTGAATGCAGGTTGCAGGTCAGCACTAAATGACTGCAGTGTGAATAGAGAGGCAGTGGACTGTGTAGCTGGATGTTGCTCTTATGCTTCACTGATTTATGTCAACAGATCATTTTCATTAGAAGCAGCTTAACTCTCCAGTGAGTGCTTGGATTTCTCCAGGAAGGATGGGTTTGTATCTTTTGGTGTTTTGTGCACTCGTGTCTGTGGGATTGTGTTTGGATTGTGTTTTAATAAACAAACATCGCTTGTGCATGCACATTTATTTTTCAGCAAGCCGACTGAAATATGAGCTCAATATCTGCTTGAGCTTCAATTTTTAACAAATAAATTTCAAAAGGTTTCTTTCCTCAAACACATTCTGTGACCTTTGAGAGCCCTCAGCAAGATAAATTGTTTTAGAGCACAAACTGAGTCCATTTGTGGTGTGGAAATGTTTGTACAGTATGTACAGTGTTGGCTCTCATGAACCTGGTCATATTAAAGGTTAATTTTATTAATTTTATTAATATTAATTTAAGTCATTTGAACCATGGTAATAGTTTACTAATGAAACTGCCACAGTGTAAAACTATCAAAAGAACAAACTATTCAGCTATGAAATCTCTCTCTCCCTCTTTTGTCAGTCTCATTCAATCGATTCTTTGTACCTCTGCCAGACTTTGTTAAAAAGCAGAAGTTTCCTTTTATCCCCAAAACACACACACACACACACACAGTGTTTCAGTGTCTAGCAGAAGAAAACTCATGTTGACCACACACACTTTTAAAGATGAGCCATTTCAATAGAATGTGAGTTTTTTGTCTTTTCACAAAAAAACTAAAAATGAAATATCCTCATTTTGACTGCTGATAAATGTTTTAAAAGTGTTCAGTGTGTTCAGAGGGAATATGTTCATATCTGACAGAGACATGAGATCAGATATGATGTTCAACATCAGACATTGATCTGATGGTGTCTTACATTGATATGTTTCTGTGAATTACTCAAATCAGACCTCCAGCTCTGATCATAATGACAGAGATTAAAGTTTTTAAATCCTGTTTTCAGGCAGATTTTCTGTAGTTTGTTTCAGTCACTGTGTTGAAGAAACTCTTCTTGTGTTTGTGTCACCTTCATCCTTTATCCTCTTCATCATAATCATCAGCTTCATCATTATATCGGTTCTCTGCAGAGGAAAGATTATGTGCATAAAAGGTTGTTTTAAGGGTTTTAGTTCATTCAAGCAAGAAAATATTAAACTACTCATACATTGCTTAAGAAAAGAAAATTTGTATTTTTAATGACAGAAATGTATATTCATATAAATCCAGATGAAGTCTAGCTGTTACACTCTGGGGTTTTGGGCTTCTGAAATAAATAATTATTTTTGAATGTTAATGTGTTGTCCTTATTGTCCAATAGATTTTGTGATGGTCACATTACTAATAAGTCTTAATGACCAAGGTGATCATAACTCATGGAAGAAAATATCTCATGAAGGTTTTGTTCTCTGAAACACACTGCAAATCAACATACAAGACACAAAGCCCAGAGACACGCAGCTGTGTTCACGCTTTACTGTCATCCAGCAACAATAATTTTACCTAAACCACAAATTCTACAGATTCTACAAAAGCCACAGGAGCTGCGTTTCCTCCACAGCTGCACAGACCAAAGACATTTCACAGAGGACATCTTTAAAAATGTGCAGATGAAAGGTGGAAATTCTTTGAACTTGAGCTAAATGAAAAATCAGCGTAAAGGCTTGTCCATTGATTTTACAGTGTGGAAATTAAACTGTCAGAAATATTGTGTGGAAATGATGGTCATTATTTAAGTAAATTGAGAGTCAGAATTATTTTATTTTATAGTATAGTTTTATTTTATAGTAGAGAGTTATTTTTAATTATAAGTAATTTTCGGTCATGTGGGATTGCTATCTCAGTATTATGTGTAAAGCTGCTAAGCAATGTAACATTGTGAAAAGTGCTATATAAATAAAATTGAATTGATAGATGTATATGTTGTATTGATCATTCATTCACACACCTGAAACAGTTTTTACTGAAACCATTGCAATGGACAGAAGAAAATAATGCGGGTTACATAATTAAAGCCCAGGCCGAGTCTTCAGACAGACTAGAAACTGAATGTGTGTTGCTTCAGTCTGTCAGAACACATGCACATCACGTCTCTGTGACCTTTAGCAGAAACACTGTTTGCCCTGAAACTCTCTGACCCAACAATTCAATTAGATCCATTATAAAGTGATTGAGAAAAGATGAAACTACATCCATATTTAATTTCTTCACATACAGGATCAGAACCTCCAGTGATATAAAGAACGATGTTTGGTGTGGTGGTGCTGTGGATAAGTGGACGTGTTGAGGTCAAACCTTCCTGCTGTTGGCCACAGAATCACAAGATGATGATGTCATTCATCAGGGCTGGCTTTGATGTCAAACATCTCGCAGCTGGATGTCAGACTGATGTTGGGGGTTGTTTTCTCTGAATAGGGGCAGTGGTGCTTGATTGAAACATCATTTATGACTGAGACACTCTGCAGCAGTTAACAATCAGAATATCACAAAATGACTTTCTCTGCTCTGTGTGTGACACTCACACTTCTGTCTGTATGAAGAAACATGCAGTATCCTGCTTTTCCAGTTTCCATCAGACTGGATGTAAACAGCATTATAGAGAACATATAAACACAGACACACATGTATACAGTGTGTAACTCAGTCCAGGTTCATCAAGTGTGTTTTCAGTTCATTATTTGGGGTGTAAGTATATATCATCCACTGTGTGTTTTGTGTGCTGAATTGTTGGCTGTTAAAAATATGAAAACATTTTAATCTAGAAGATATTTAGTAACTTGAAATGTTTTGGTCTTAAACTGAGAATCATAAGAATATAAATCGATTTTAATGCTTTTGCAATTTAAATGTGTTTGAATGTTCACATTTTTGTTGACTTTCATACAGGCAGATCTGTGTTGAGTCATGACTACACCTGCAGAAAACAGGGCAGATGATGTTCAGTCAGAAGATCCTGACAGAGATCAGAAGATTTCAGAAGAAACAGAGAGGATAACTAGAAGCATATTCACAGAAGAAACCAGGATGAGAAGAGACACAGAGAAATGGGATGACTGCAGATAAACAGGGAAAAGATTAATCCACAACAAAACTCCTCATAACCTCACCAGCAATCAACCGTCTGTATAATGTTAGGATCACCATTTCTTTCTTACAAATACTCTCTCACTTTCTCTCTCTGTGTCAAACAATGAAGAATGGATGAGAATAATAGCATTAGTGGCAGTGAGCTTCACACTCCACTCCAGCAGGTGGCAGTAATGGACTTCTGCCAACCGCCATAAAACACAGTAAGAAGAAAGTGGGCCGTTATCCTGGAGTGGGTTGATGTACAGTATTTAAATATAAAAATAAACATTGTAATAAATACGCATTGTAATGCTTCTATTCTCCTGGTTCAGGTATGTGAACCGTATCATCTCTTTACATTGTATTTACTCTGTTACACCTGATTCAAATCAGACGCAAAACAGTCAGTATTACACGACACGCGACAAATATAGATTTGACATAAATATAGATATATTATATATAGATATATTACGTCGTCTCTGCTGTACTGATGTATTATGTCTCTGATACGTGAGTGGAAATGTGATGTACGTGTCTGTCGCGCAGCCGCAGTCTCAAGCTGTAGCGTGATGACGTCATGGGCGGGTAACGAAACTAAACTCGCCGTGACTCTGGATTTCTTTAAATCAAATTATAGTAGATTATTTAAAATATATATATTTATATTAATGCTGTATATATAAATATAATTTGTATAAGAATGTGAAGTTGAACCCGAGACGGTGTATGTACATTTCAGAGACTTACGATAATAAATATTGACTAGAAAACTACAGGCACGTTTGAGCAGTTTAGTGAGAATAGAAAGCGTTGCATGAAACCTCTTTAGATTAACTTCTCAGGTTAGTCATGGCAGTTTTAAACGTGTCCCTCATACTCTTTTGGAGGCTGAGTGTAACCTGTAAAGATGAGAGCAGGCAGAGGCTTTGTATTCATACTCAATCCAGGGGCAGATTCTGTAGCTGAATTCAGGTGCTGTTTGGGTCTCTGAGGTTTAGATCAATGACCTCCAGTCCCACTAAACAGTCTTGAAACTATTTCACTACCAGATAAAACATGTTCCTCACACTTTGGGGGTGTTTCCTAGCAAACGGCACAAAATGGTTGTTTGAGGAGGTTAAAGTGGTAACAATGATTTTGATAGATAACCCTAAACGTGATTAGTTGCATTTTATAACTAGATTTACTAGCATTTGCAAGGAAACAAAATAATAGTGTTAAAGAAAATAAAACTTGTTTTATCGCGGTACACAGCTGTCCTGTGTGAAGAGAGAGGTGAAGTTTTGGTCATGTGCTTTTAATGAAACTATCATTTTCATTGTAGTCTGAAGCGGTGTCACTAGATGCAATAGAATCTTCCATCTGCTTAAAATGGCCGTTAAATCAACACAAGTCCCTCAGGAAACTCGCTGTTTTTAACATTTTAGCAGAGCTTTTTTTGACCTCTTAGAAGAAAAACAGTTTCACATTAATTTCACATCAAATATCAGAATGCATTCTGGAGCACAAGCTCAGCTGCCACATTCACTTACAGAAAGAGCCAGAAGCTGCAAACATCACAGAAGACCTGATGAATACATCAGCTGATCTTCACACACTGGTACAATGAAATGTCCCCCTGCTTGTGTGTCACTCAGGTCATTTTTTCCTCCGGTGGACTCTGTTGGGCTCAGCTGGCATTTTTTGGGCTCTGCTGGGTTCTTTTGGACTATGTTAGGTTCTGTAGGGTTATACTGGTTCTGTTGGGCTCTGCTGGGTTGCTACTGTATTATTGAATACTGTATTCTTTTTGTGTGTTTTCTGTATGTACGTAAGAATGAGCGATTTAGTAAAACATTCAGGATTTACCGTCAGAAATCTCTGTTGTTTTGATAACATTTTCTGTGTTTGTGGACATTATGATCAGAGCAGCTGCAGGTTTCGTTCACAGCTGAGGTCCAGATCATGAGGTCCAGCACCACTGACCAGCAAGTGAAGCTAAAATCTGTCACTCCTCCATCTGTGAGTAACTTCAGTTAGTGTGAAAATGAATCCAAAACAGCTTTTCATTGTTGTGAATTAGAAACAGTGTTTGGAGTGAATCTTCAGAACTGAATCTTTATATGCAGTTAGCTGCAATGTGGACCAGACTGAATGCTAATACTAGAATGATGCCATCTCTCCTGGAGACGTTTGGTTTCTTGAAGATGATGTTCAGATGAATGATGCTGGTGTTTGATCGGAAAAATAAAAATGTTAACAGCACAAGTAGGTCAAACTATTAATTATTTTAGAGTTATCATTGAGGTTCACAGAATAATTCTGTGTTTGTTACTTTGTTACCTGAAACACAACAGAATAATGAATGTCTTCTGTCAGCCTTTCTCAAATTCTTTTATTTTCTGTCGTTTCTGACATATTTCCTCATCCTCATGTCATTTCAAACCCTTATGACTTCCTGTATAACTTTTTTCTTCTGTGGAACACAAAAACGTTGTTTGGAGAAATAACATGAAAAGTGATTTCCGTCGATGGAACTCAGTGTGTGCCACTGATGTTTGGTTACCAGTGTACTTCAAAATATCTTTTGTGTCCAACAGAGGCAAAACGGGTGTGGAATGACATAAAGGTGAGTAAGTGATGAAAATGTTCACTTTTGGCTGAATTATCTCTTTACAGACAGTGATCTTGTTTATTCTGCAGGTTTTCTACATCTGTTTTCTACATCTTTACTGGTGTGTGTGAGCGATCTCCACCCTGCAATTTATTCCAATGGACATTTAGTGCCGTAAAATCGATACGCTCACACATTAAACATTGTCATATTAACAATTTACAGTCATGCTTTTATTTCAATTGGAAAATAAAATACATCAGGACTCACTGCCGATGTGTTTGAGGTTTGAGTCAGGTTTACAGCGTTTGAAAACTGTTTACTGTAGGTAAGTCCTCATCTCACGGCAGAGAGCGTTTACATCTTATATGACACAAAATCAATAGTGTCTAAATAAAAGTCAGCTTTGCTGGAACAGAGGCACATATTTCCTGTCTCGTTGTTCATAGCTCTACAAATAATGATTGGGATTCATAAAACTGCTCTCCAGCAGATCGTAACATTCAGGTGGGTTAAATCCCACCCTTTAACCTGAAATGTGTGTTTATAGATAGCGTGTAACTTCCCAAATCTTTGATATCATTTGTTAAGGTGGAAATTAAGAAGCAACTAAAACTAAAAGTGAAGACTGGTGCTGGAAAAACCTGCTGAAATCTTACCGCAGTAATACTGTCATGTTCTGTGTTTGCACAGAACATGACAGTTCTCACTTTCTCACTTTATAAGCAAAGGTTCATTAACACAGATGTAAAGGTCAGAAAATCTGAACTTCACATTCAATGTTGTTGTAGATTCGACTGAAACATATACTATTTACACTTCTGCAGGAGACAAGACAGGAGGCAGGTTTGCATTACTAGTGAAGAGGACGGTCAGGTGGGCAGTTTCATAGAGGCTAGCAATAACAAGCTAGCTGTGAAAGCATAAGATACCGCCCTCCCTTGCATCCTCTCCAAAGCCACGCCTCCAGCACATAAACACACACATTGTTGACAGACACTGAATGCAGTGATTGGATGAACATTTTAAGCACCTTTCACAGAAGTTATATTTGTATATAAATTAAACCACTTGTGAAGGGACTTTAAACCAGTATAAGGAAACATGTTTCTAGAAAAAGTCCCAAAGCACTTTACAATCATTCTTGATGATTTTATCCTGTACAGATTCAAATGACCTCTGAAGATATGACCTGCTGTTTTAGTCCAGCTGAAGTTTCCTGTGAAAAATCTAAATCTGTTCAGACAGGAATGTTTTATGATTGTTTTCTTAAAGTTTTTCTTCTTATATAGACAGTACACACTACTACATTATTACATAATTCTATAATTGATGACATGGTTCATCATATTTAAGTCTTGTTTATTTGGGTTTAGTAACATAGGTATCAAAACAATTCATCTCTTTGTGTAAATGTGATTTTGTCAGTACAGTCATGAGTCTGTTTATTGATATCACAGTGTGCACACACAAATGAGCAGTAATAGTGTTCACTGCTGCTCTGTCTAGTGGGCTGGAAAACGAGGTTGACCCTCGTGAGGTTTGTCTCCAGCATTCAGTGCGATCAGAGTTCAGGCTACACAGGTTAATCCTCTGGTGTATTAAAACGAGGTTGACCCTCGTGAGGTTTGTCTCCAGCATTCAGTGCGATCAGAGTTCAGGCTACACAGGTTAATCCTCTGGTGTATTAAAATGAGGTTGACCCTCGTGAGGTTTGTCTCCAACGTTCTGTGCAGTCAGACAGATTATTCCTCTGGTTAATTAAACAGTGTGAACATGTCATATCTGACCCTGTTTGTATCAGTCTGTAATTATAGTGACATTTTCAAGCCACCATCATATCTGTTGTTTTGTGCACACAATATTAAATCAGCCTTATTTGTATATTTTACATTCACAGATGTAATCTTGTTAATTTTGTGCTTGTTTTTGGTAATGGAAAACAAGAGACAGAATGAATGAAGAACATTTGCGTGCATGATGTTTTCATGAAGTTAGAAGCAATAATCTGTTTGTAATCTAACCTGATTATGAAATCTGAACGCTAATAAAAGAACTGAATTCACTTCTGTTCACAGTGACGTCACAGTGGAATAAAAGTGTCGAGTCTGAAGTTTCTGAGCTGCTGTGGGCGGCACACGTGACATTAATAGATTCAACATTTTGAATATGTTTCAGATGTTTTCAGTAGTTGTAATATCAGTAGTGACAGCTGTGTTTGTGCAATGTTCTTCATACTGTGCAGTATAAACTTTATGGTCTACTATACTTTAAAATAGTATGTAAAACAGACATTATTCACATAATACACACTTATTCACATAATGCCCTCCTGAACGCTGCATGCTATATAAACGACATGCTGCAGAAGTGCAATCCTGGTCAAACGTTTGGAAACACCTGACTGAAAATTATTTTTAGTTTTCTTTTGTATATACATAATCCCCAAAGTTACATTTGTACAAAGTTACATTCATAGTTTTGATGGAATGAGAAACTGTTGTTTGAGAACTGTTGTTGTTTGAGAACTGTTGTTGTTTGAGAACTGTTGTTTGAGAACTGTTGTTGTTTGAGAACTGTTGTTTGAGAACTGTTGTTGTTTGAGAACTGTTGTTTGAGAACTGTTGTTGTTTGAGAACTGTTGTTTGGGAACTGTTGTTTAAGAAGTATGGTGTTATGCAATTTTGAATATGTCCTGCATGTCTTCTGAGTTTTAGGGAGTATTTTAAAAGCGCAGGTGAATTGTAGTTCAGTAGCTCTGACTGCAGTTCACAGCAACAAAATAAAAATCCCAGTTTCACTCACATCTAACTGTAACAGATCACGGACTAGGAGGTAAGTGATAACAAATGGATTTATTGAAAACGTTAACCAGCACAGGATGCAGACGACACAGGTGACTAAATGAGTTCCCGGAATGCTGGCGTGACTGGTCAGCGTGTAATGGCGGATATTCATTCTTCACAGGAGAACAGGAGAGAAACCAGGATAGACGAAACGGGAATCTTCAGGGAACAGAGGAACACCTGAACAGGACTGGGATGGATAGGAGACAAAAGGAAAGTTCACAGGTAAGTATACTAGCAGATTGCGATATAAAATGAGTCTGTATACGTGACAGCGTGAGCATGTGTTAGTGAGACCGGACAGTGAGTGAAACTAAAGTGAGTCTTTTTAAAGGGGAGGTGATGAATGGTGAAATATGAAACAGGTGTGTGTGATCAATACTCAGGTGAGGAGGTGCGCTGTGAGTATTTAGGGGGCGAGCCTGACCGATCCGTGACACTAACGACAGGAGCCTGAATTCATTCTCACTGTTATAATGTGTAAAAACACTAATGAAGCATCAGTGGTCCAGAGACCACTGTACCAATAATGAGCAGTCTATCAATCAAACCAGACAAGTTAGTGGTGACAAACAGAAGTCATATCATCATGAAATCACTTTTTTAACAGCGCAGCTTTAATGATTTTCAGTTTGATTAATCAGACTGTAATCACTTCATCAGATAAGGGCTCAGTGTTATGAAGTCTCAGTGTTATGAAGCCCCTCCTAAAATCTGGCAAGCGAAGAAAACATTTGGTGACATTAATAACTGTAGACATGATGTAATCTTCATCTTTATTAAGATGTTGAAAGCTGTGCTGAAGAAGTGACCACACAGCCGCTGGAGAGAGAGAGAGAGAGAGAGAGAGCAGAGGAGGAGAAAAAGTGAGGTATTTGAGTGAGGTACTGGGGGTGAGGTTGGCTGAGGAATAATTAACAAATAGACTGCAGATGGTAAAAACAGATGGTTTCAGCACTGCTAAGGATGGAAGGCAGAGGGCTGCCAAACTGTTGATGATAATGCATTTTACACTCAGACTCTGGGAAAAAAAACTGAACAAAACATGAACAAACACAACTAGACAAATGTGATATTGGGTCAGAGGTCAGTGGATGCTTTGATGTTTTCACTTCTTCAGTCATGGTTAAATATGCAGACAGATCTTTAAGTCATTTGTAGGTTGAACGTTTTCACCATGTGCTTCTCATAAAAAACTTGCGTCTTATTCACTAACCAGCTGCAGTCCAGGTGCTAAATACACTGAAATAACACGGCGAGTTTGAATGAAATCACTGTCATTCTTTTCAACACAATCATGCCTTTTCTGTGTAAATTGGGGTCAGTATGATTTGAGCCTTATTTATAAACTCAGTTTGCTGGCTGCAGTTAATGTTGTGCTTTTCATGTCTGCAGTAGTGAGTGCACTTTCATTTGAAAGATGTGTGTGAACATTTCTGTTGTACCCAGCTGGCTTTGCTCATTGTTCTGCCATTGTCCAGTTTAACTGTGAAGAAATGGAGTGATATTCTGTGTAATATCAACCACAGTATGTATGTTATTTCTGCAGGAGAATTAAAGCTACAGTGTGTGTGACTGTGATTTATGTAGAAATACATTTATATGCTTCATTCAAGTGAGTGTGTGTGTGTGTGTGAGTGAGTGTAGGTGTGAGTGTGTGTGAACGTACCTGTTCTGAGTGACAGAGTTGCTTGTGATGGCCTGTTATCTCTATGTTAATAATATTACTTGATATATTCTGTCAGTTTATTCGTTGTTTTTTACATGGTCTGGGTCGTATAATTGACAAGGAGCTCCAAGTTGGAAACTTGCGTTGTTGTTTTGTGAGTGTTGTAGCTCTTGAATTGTTTGGGATTTTTCTCGTTCTCATTTATTGTCACTTTAGATGGAAGAGTTTGCAGAATTATTTAACATTAGTGAGTTAGAGTGAGTGAACATTAGAGGGTTTTAAATCAGAAATGATGACATTATAACTGCAGTAAAGGATGTGGATGGCTGTCAGTTATTTAGAGGCTGATGTAAAGGTGATTTTTGTGTAAATCAGTAACACACTAGAGCAGTAAGTTTACACATGTGATGTAAAATCATGTGATGTCGTCCTGATGATGCACGTGAAAAGGTTCGAGTGAGACACACAGAGATTTCTGTGACATGCAGGATAATATGATCCAGACGGGGTGGGATGGGGGGTTTGGTTGGTCTTAGCAGAAAAAACATCACATTCAAATGAAAAGCTGTAATGACTGTAAAGCTGTGGTCACCTGACAAGAGCTTTTATACACAATTACAGGCTTGTCAGGCAGGAAAGTGTGTCTGTAAATTGCACATTTTTACTCACAGCCGTTCTGGAACCGTTAGCTCGGAGATCCCTCAGTCAGGCCCAGTTTCATGGTACATTCATTAGGTCTTAAAACAGCCTAATATTTCTGCTGCTGTCTGTACTGTCAGTATGAATCAAACAGAAGAAAATTCTGTAACTTTATTAACAATTTAACCAAATTAATACATTTCTAGAAGATCACAAGATTGTTTCATTCCAGCAACCCTGATGTTATGAAGTTTGTGTGGTATTCTCTTGACGTTGTGTGGTTGTGTTGATGGTTGTTGAAGGTTTTTAATACAAACCTGTCCAGCCTGACGTCTGTCTCATCTGACTGTTTCAGTAACACATGAATTTCTTCCATAGTTTGACCTCAACAACAACAGGCAAAGGAGATGTTTTCCTCTCCATTTTAAAAGTTGATAAACTATGAGAGTCTATTTATTCCAGTTTAGAACTGATCAAATTTACAGCTGCTTTCTCTCTCTGTTTCTCTCTCACACACACACGATTCTGAAATTCTGAGACAGGATGATGATTCTGAGACAGGGTGATGATTCTGAGACAGGGTGATGATTCTGAGACAGGATGATGATTCTGAGACAGGGTGATGATTCTGAGACAGGGTGATGATT
>JAZGTK010014065.1:0-13958 GCA_036877625.1 Ambastaia sidthimunki | reverse complement strand
ATATTGGCAGGTCATGTGGTCTTATCATGGCAGCCACCATGAGCGTGGACCAACCTTGTGCAGAATAAAACATTTCTCTCTATGTCACTTATAGGACTCTTGGCTAGTTTTAACTTGGAACTACAATTTAGTCTGAATCACCCTATAGACTCATGGGTAACTTTATAGACAATTACTATGTGCAGACAATTGCTTTGGAAAAGCTTGAACTCTACATTGACCAGCACTGTGCCATCTGTATAGCGTCTTTATGAATATGCATGGAATGAGATCTGATGCAGCCTGCCCTATTAATAATCCTGTCATTTGATTGGAGGGCTTTTAGCTTCTCTCCTCCTTCTTTCCCAAATCTCTCCTTCATGCCCTAGTTTCAACCATATATGCCGGGGTTTTCTGTGAAGGCCACAGCAAAGTGCAATACTGAAATGGAAAAAATGGAGCCAAGATGGAAAAACAGAGGCCCCCAGCCTCCATGTTATTTTTCTCACCTCTTATTGGGATTAAATGGTGGTGCAAAATCTGGCAAGAGTGCCTTGCAATTCCATGTGTAAATAAAAGCCTGTTTTCTCCATCAAGAGGCCTAAAGCGACGCCAGAATACTGGGGTGTCAGGGTATGCAAGCTGACCTTGAATAGGCAAGAATCTATCAATGTGGGGGAGGGGTTGTGTAAGAAGGCTGACGCAAGGTAGCATTTGCAATCGGGGGTTTGGGTTTGAGCCCTCCAGTCATCAATCATGTCGGGCCTATTCTGTTCTTTGACAGCTCACTACAAGGCTTGACATTTAACACTCCGGACCCTCGACTAGGATCTGTCCAAAGCCCGGGGACTTCAAGCCCCACAGTCGAGAGAAAAGAATGATTTTCTTTCTCTCTCTCTCTCTTGCTCGCTCGCTCACTCTCCCTTCCTCCCCACTCATTCCTTAAGTAGTCCAAATGAAGCTAAGCAGATACAAATTAATAATTCCCATCTGTAATAGCTGGGCTAAATAGCTCTACTTATGCAGTGCTTTCAGACACAAAAGAGTGAACAGAAGAAGTCAAGAGGCCCAGAGGCCTATTAAAACACATGAAAGTGTAACGCCTGGAGGTGTGGACGAGTGGGTGGGAGTTTGGATTGCTTCGGTGAACCAGGAGAAAGAAAATGCTTAAGCTTAATGTCTGAAAGGAGATTATTTTCTTCCATTTTATTGAGTTATTTATTTATATAAACATTTACTGACATATAGTGTCTTAATTATCTTTGCCTGGTTTTTATTTTTTAATTTTTATTTGTGTCTAGAAGAAGGTGTGAAAAGTTTCTCTTGCTTAGAGGAGCGAAAGCACAAAGACTCTGTGATCCACAGCACTCATCTGATTAGCCTTCAGCTGCCTGTGGCGATAATATGATCTGTACATAAAGTTGGCATTTACAGTCATGACATGTTAACTCAATGAGGCCTAATAAAGACTAAAGTATGCCAAATAATGTTTGATCCAAAACTGTGGAAGCCGTCTGTTACCCCCACCAACAACGCTGGAAAAAACAATGTACTGAAAATAAATTAAAACTTCATATTTACATGTTTTTGAATGTTTAATTATTTATTTTTGTCCCATTAAATGTAATTACAGCACTAATCTGTTTTTATATCTCTCTACAGTAAATGAGCTTATGCTCTGTAGCCCTGCAGTTGGCTTTGCTTTTTTATAGGTCAGTAGGTCACATCAAATAGATTAATATCCTGAAAAAGGACTAGTCAAATCAAATGAAATATTCTGCGTCTGCTCGGAGACTCAGACAGTGTGTTATCAGAAAGGACTTGTGTCAGATTCATCCTCTTCAAGTTCATTTCACTCTGTGTCAGCTTGAAGAAAAATATAGTCATTTTAACTGTCACTAACCGCAACAATTCTTCCCTGACCCCAACAATAAAAATGTGTGTCTGTTGTGGTAGTGATGTTGGATGAGTGGGAAGTTGTGTTTTGCCTCCTCCAATGTAAACACACACACTTATCAAACATCACACTCAGAACACAAACACATATGTGCCAACACACATGCTCACACAAGAGAACTACACGTCTTAAGATCGCATGTACCGTGCCTGTGGCGTATAAATTCTTCGCTGGTTGCCCTGTGCTTCGTTATCTGTTTGGGGAATTTGCTTGTGGATGCTGATACCATCTTTCTACAGCCAGAGGACTCTATTCATACTAGTATGTTCGGGGCTTGATGGCTTCTTTTGGGCTTCCATGGTCTCAGAGATAGACATTTCCTCTTTTATCTTTCCACGCTCTGCTAGCTGAATACTAAACATGCCTCCAGACAGACCAAACGTCTTAACAGCAGAGCCGGCCAGCATTGTTTGCCCCACCATTGAACACGCTCGTCAAGATTCTGAGGGGAACCTAACAGCTTAAAAACCAGCTTTCTCTCCATACATGTGGCTAAGCTCTTTACCGCTATGGAGACCTGGGAGCGTCAGGGCCCTCGGTCACCAACAGACTGATCGCTTTGATATGTTCGCTGTGAACTCTTGTTGTTACCATGCTTACAATCTATATTTTGAGGGGGTAAAATGGAAAAGGGAAAAACATGGTTGAAATGGCTGCTTGATACACATGTATTTATTCATTTGTAGGTTGATCTTTTACCCTCAACTGAGATGTTTCGCACATCATGTAATATGAGCAGAACAAATTTCTGTAACGCATGTAACAAAATAACAATGAACAATACTTAAAAACTAAAAATACTATTAAGCATTACTGCTAATCTTGGTTGGTTAATTTTTGTAATTAATTGATAAATAATTGATAAATATTAAGCATTATTAATTATGAATATTATCTCTAATAATTGTCATATTATGACAAAACATTGTTAATGAACAGTATATATAAGGTAAAATTAAACGCTGCATAACATTACAAATGTTATTTATTGTTTTCCATGACACCTATTAACTAATGTTAAAAATTAAACCCTATTGCAAAATGTTTAACCCAAACTTCAGTGTAAATAATTTATGACTTGTGTGTCAATTTACACAAGAATGAATCCATGATTTACAAATACATCTAGCATCTAAATACATATTTTTTTATTTTTATAAATGCCACCTTACAACTTATAGAAAACATCAAAAAAATTGTAATGATTGTGAACGTTCATGGATGTAAGCTTTATGTAAACCAACAACAAAATTGCCATGTATTATTGCTTTCAGTGGAAAAAAATCACAGACCATTACATTTTGTGTTTTATTAGGTCCCCTAGGTGGTGCCACATCAGTGAATCTCTCACTTCAAGCACATAATACCACACACACACACACACACACACACACACACACACACACACACACACACACACAGCTTGGCCTGGTTTAGCAGCTGAACAGACACCTCTATTTCCAAGAAAGATTCATCAGATCATGGTCATCCTGAGCCTCCCTATCCACAATGAAACAACACCATATGGTTGTGTCTTAAAGCCTGTCCATGTACAGCTTAACGACAGAGCGGATGGTTAAAGCAGAATGGGGGGGTGTGGGGGATGGAAGAGAGATATAGACAGAGACATTGATAAAGTAACAGAGAGAGGGAGACAAAGAGAGACAGAGAGAGAGAGCAAGCAAAATTCTCCTTAACTCTTTAACCTACAAAGGTGTCACAGTGGTCAGCAGGAAAAGGGACGAAATGTCACCACGTGCATCTGCTGAATGGATCTAATATTTCCAGATGAATAAACTCTGGCTGTCTGTATTAGATGATGTAGATTCATTGTGAGATGATGTAGGGGGATTTAAATGCTGTGTTTTAAGCAAGCTCAAACAATGCTTTAACGTAGAGTCATAATACAGATCCGTTCTTTAGAAAAGCAAAAACAGTATACCTTCAGTATGTGGACAATTTCATGCAGGTCAGCCGGTGTTTGCGCAAAGCTTTCTCCAGAAAGTGATGTAAAGACACAAACAACACCCAAACATGTTCATCCAGGGCCCATTCCCCTCTGCAAATATACACAGCTGCTTGCAAAGAATTCTGGGATGTGTCTACACAGCCAGCCTCACAACCTAATGAATGTTTACTCAAGCTGATTCAAACTGCATGACATTTTCATGATTTGGAGCCACCCATAGGCTTCCAGTGATCCCTAAACATTGCTGTGTCCATGGTTAATGACCACTTATGGCACAATGACCTTTCCATCCCGTAAGAACTTGATTTGATTATGGAATTCTAAATGGATATTAGGGACTGTACCAATAATGTTAGTGGTAAATGAAGTAACAATGGCACTACACTCAAATTTAATTCCTGAACATAGCTGCATTAGACAACGTTTAACTGTTTTGTTGTCTGCCAGTGCTGTGCTGTTGAGCGCTATTCAAAATGTTTCTCTGATAATGTTTAAATGTTTGTTGTTTTTTTATGCTCATACAAGCACTGTAAAATCTAGATTATAGAACGGTTGGGCCCTTTAATCTGATTGGCCAATGGGCATTCCAAGACTATTGTAGCTATTTAGTATAACAAAAATATGTCTAGCCAAACCATCTGAAATGTCACTTATACAGTTATACTGTAAGTTCTGTTATAGAGTACTGTATAGAGTACTGTACTGAAGAGCAATTTCACCTTCATTTGTGCTGTCTTCTATCATACCAGCATGGCTATGATTACCTGTGGCTGAATTACAATTATGCTGAACTTCAAGATCAACTGCACACATTATTATGTGATATTACAAGCTCTGCGCTGCAGCTGGTGGAAGGAGAGACCTTGGCTGGGGTGTCTGCAGTCCCTGCCGCTCTGGTGGTTGGACAGGTGGAGACTGGGGGTCCTGGGGCAGTAGAGGAGCTTGAGAAAGATAGAGATGATTGATGGAGTCAGGCTTGGTCTATATAAAGGTCTGCAGAGACTGCCGAGAGATAATCAGAAAGTGTTTGTAGGTTAACCCTCTATAACACACACACACACACACACACACATTTTCTGCATTTTTACAATTAACAAAAAACTTTTACAAACGGATGTCCCCAAAAGGAGGCTTATATGGGTGTATCCATAACCTATTACTTATCCATTATGCAATATATGGTTAAGTAACCCACACACTGACACACACACACACACAAATTCATTGTCTGCTCACAGCCAAACATGAGCCTGCCTCTACCTTCAAATTATGAAGCAGTCAGGAACACCAATGATGAAATTCTGAAGGTCGGCTGTAACAAGAGGCACCTTACAGGGGTCACGGCCTTTCGCTGGCTGTGTGTTTTGTTCCCACCCTACCACCAGCACCCAACATCGCCTCCCAACCTTTTTGTTTGTGAGGAGGTAAGGTTAGAATAAGGAGGGGGTGTTGCTTTATACCCCTGTTTATCTGCTCCTGACCTCTAGCCAGCAATTCTGCTCTTGATAAGAGGCGAGCTGGCCTCATGATGTGCATGCTGGCAGATATCAGGCCTGTATCCTTGTGAAATTGATTACTCAAACCCAGGGTGCGTGCAGAATATAATAAATAGAGATGACACAGACGGCACACACAGAGGTGTCGGCTGATGGGCAACCGCCTCGCCAATTACCTGCTGCCCACTTAAAACAGAGGTCAGCCGGGCGGAGGGAGGGGAGTAGGGAGTTATGGTTATTTCTCGATCCCTCCCAAGGAGCAAGGGCGTACTGTGTCTGGATACCTGCTGTGTGTTTTTGTGCGTGCATTTGTGTGTGTGTCTCTTCAGGCATACGGGTGTGTGTGTGTATTTGTATATGTGTACGAGAAAACATGCTGAGAGCAAGCATGAGGCCTCATAAGTCTAAGGTCTCTGGTGCTAGTAATGTTGTTAATGAGGAGAGGGCACAGTGATACCTGGAGGGTTCTGGCTGCTAGGAGAGCAGTGTGTGTGTGTGTGTGTGTGTATGTGTGTCTGTGTGGAACAAAATGCATTTTTCAAGTAAAGACCCGATTAAATCAAAATTTGAGTTTTTGTGCTGTATATATTAGTGTATATATATTAGTATATAACTCCAAAACATTGACAAAATTACCTTCCTGTGCTACGTAAGCATTTAGATTAAATGTTATTATTTTAATGATTTTGTAAATATTAAGCTAAATGTTCATAAATTATAATTAACTTTATAATTACCCTTTCAACATACTAAGGATAGATATATTGATAAACATTCAAAAATAGATTTATACTATATTGTAACATATTGTACTGTGCTGTGTTGTGTCATACTATACTAGACTACACTACACTATTCAATACTACACTATACTATACAACACAACATTATATATACTATACTATATATATACTATACAACACTATACTATACTGTACTGTACTGTACTATACTATTTAACAGCTCCCACTGTATATAACATAAAGCAGTCATATGGTCTAAAGCAGCCCTCCTGCACAAAGCCTGTGTTATCACTTTCATGATGCACAGTGGCCTCCATTCAGGCTTGGCCATTTCCTGTTGTCCTCATGGCCAAATGTCAGTGCATGATGATCAAGGACACTGACACGACAGTCTGCTAAGGTTACAGTTTAGGTCATCTAATTTACTTTGCTGGCAACAGAACAGCTTTCTCTTTAGTTAGCTCTGGGTCTTTTACAGAAACTGGTGGCCTATATATATATATATATATACACACACACACACACACACACACACACACACACACACACGTGTAAACAAATACCAGGGACAATTTACATTCTGAATATTTAATTTTCCATAATGTACAAATATAATTTAACACATAGCAATATGCTCTTCAGTTCTACAGTTCTTTCCAAATAACTAGCTATGGATAATGGATAACTTTCCAGAGTAAAATATAATGTTGAGTGACACATTGTTTACATCACTGATGTCTTCCACTGGGTGAAACACTGACTGGGCGTTTACATGAGAGATGATACATTTCAGGCAGTTGCAATGAATCTTTCAACATGTCCTGCTATTACTTGTAGTAAATGAAAGTGATGGGGGTACTATGTAGCACACCTGTTTGAATTGTGCTACAGCAGTTCACACTGCAACAAACAGCATAAAAACAATGTGCAAACTAAGTTTGAAAGCAGATACTTTGTTGAATTGAAAAGCAATTAAAACAAATCGAAATGTGTACATTTCAAAAATCAGTTTACAATATGTAAATACGTGTGAAAATGAAAAATAAATAAATGATTAAATAAATTACTAATCCATAACAGCAGTGTAAGCAAGTATAATCATATGAATTCTAAAAGCAGGTAATGCGCTTTTCAATACTGGAAAAAGTAATATTTAGATTCCATGTTAAACCTAGATTTTGTGCCTGTCTGTCATATCCTTTTCAACTCTTAACTGATACAGGGATCTGGAAAAGATATATATACTAATAAATGGGACAACAAAGCCCAGCTAGATAGCCAGATAATAGTTCTGAAGTCCTGCTGTCTCGGGCAGCCATTCAGAATGTCTGCTCGGAAACACAGCACCACATCCCTGCTTACAAATAAACAATGGACAGATGACGTGCTGCTCAAACAAAACTACTTTGATCTTCTATTTGTGTCACCTCCACTTTCAAACCATGCTGAAATGACTTCTTCCTGCATGTGACGCATTATGTGATTGACTTTATCGAAAGGTGGCATTTTAACAATATTCTTTCAATTACATACAGAGTTATAACACTTCGCAAACGCGTTTATCCAATGCTCAGCTCATTACTAAATACATTGAATTTCTCTTCACAGGGATGAATAAAACATAATTTAATTCCAACTGTGGCCATGTTATCAAATTTATGAAATTGGATTTACAGATTTCAAATCAGCCACAGCAACACTGTGGGTCTTGGTGTGGTTATTCATACAGTTAAGGGAGCTTGGGGCAGGGCTCTCCTGCAGGGTAATAGTGTAGAGACAACCTTAGAGATTTGGAGCTGGCAGTTTCAATGAAGAAATCTGTGCTGCTGTTGGCTGCCTGGCAGACCTTTGTATCCATTTGTTCCACTTGCCTGCCTCTCAATGAGTTTAATCAGCTGCGAAAAAATTGTGAAAGGGGTGTTACCCAACCCGCCCATACCTAAGAGCCCTCACAGCGCCAGCACACACACACATGCGCTATTTCCATTCTCTGTGCGTCAGTGTTGGAGTTGAGGGTCCCTCTCTCCCCTGCTTCCTTACGGATTATCAAGTACACTTCAATTACAGCCGATCGATACACTTCTGGCTGGAAAGGGGAGGGCAAGGGAAATTAGACAGACTTTAGGTATGGCTGTGACTACAAAGCAATGGATTAACGCTGATATGCATCTCTTCATTTACATCAGGAATGGGCTTGTTGCCCCTTCACCGCAACCCCCAACTTCTGTACACCTCCTACGCACACTCAGGCAGGCTTTAATTGAAAGGCGAGTTTTTGAGAGATTGCCTCTTTAAGTGCTTGGCAAGGTGAGGGCGGCCCTGTCATATACTGTAAGGAGGAGACAGCAGCAGACATACACAAATTTAGCATAGATCTAACTATGTTCCTTAAACAGAAGAGACTGGAGAATGGAGGAACCTGCTTCAGCTGTGCGAAACTCAGTTTAAAACAGTTTTATGGTTTGGAATTCTGTACTAAACTAGAAAAGCAATATATAGTATAAGTATAGTGGAGAGAGTGTAAAGAGAGTATAGTAAATAAAAGAAGAGAGAAAGTGCAGGAGGAGATAAGAAGTGACTGGGTCCCCTAGTGGCAGAAGTGAAGGTCTATCTTGCCTGGCCTCAGGTCATCTACACTGCCCTCCCTTCCTCTGTGTTTCTGTCTCGATCTCTCTCTCTTCCTTCACTCTCCCCCATCCCCTTTTCTCCACAGAGGCCATAAGAACAGTGCAGCACCTGAGTCTCCCCCTGTCTGCACATCCGGGCCTCCACAGTCCACAGATGCTCTATTTACACACACACACACACACACACACACACACACACACACACCAAATTAGGATTTTAAAAAGGATAAAAAGGAATTTTTATATTTATAAAAGAGCACAGCTGCTGATCAAAACACCTCTTTCTTGTTAAATGGCATTTATTACAGTTTGCATTTCATTTTATCACATTTCATTACATTTGTATTTGTTTTAACAGAAACCTCTGATGGGGTTAAGCAACTCCAGACTATCGCAGATTGAAAAAAGTCAAGCTCATTAAATAATTGTCCAAATGAGGACTTCCTTGTTTTTTTTATTCAATAAGAAAGAGGAGACTGAACGTGAAAGGCCAAGTGGATGAGTTAATCCAGGGTGTATTCGCTAGTTTGTTGTGATCACTTTAATTTAGTTGTCTGGGAGGTAAGAGGCCTCAGGTTGCTGAGACTGTTGAACCGTAACCTCTCTGTCCTGCCTGGGTCAGTGTCTTATTACACCCTCTTTCCCCGAGTGCAGGAGAGTGGCTTTAGTGCTCACAATCCGCCTGTGCCTTCTAAAATAAAGATGGCTCTGCTCTGAAAGGCTTTTTCTGCACTCCCTCATCACCACACCCCCCCAGCCCGTCTCCCCCAACCCCCTTCCTCCTACAATCTGTCCTGCCAGCTCCCACGGTTTGTCTTTGGAAGTGATCCGTCCCTGAGCGTTCGGCAGAGCCACTCCATGTTCACATCCCCCAAGGGGCCTTCCCTGCCTGCCCACAGCTCCTTGCTTTCTTTTGTCAGCCAAATGGATACCAATTAAATCAACTGTTCTCCAATTAGGATTTGGAGAGAATCTATCTTGTTCAGTGTTTCAAAAATCCCAGGCCCTGGCTCTCTATCTTTTTTCTGTTCCTTCATTCTATGGTAGCAACCTTTCCTGGAATCAGTTACTTAGGGAGGGTAAGTGCTTATTTCCTGCAACACGATACTCCTGTGCTGTTTCTTTACTTGTACTTTCCCTATTCTTTTTGTACAATATGTTAACAGTGTTTTACCAAACATGGGTGAGATTATATGTTGGAAGCAGTTGGAACTGTTTTGCTTGGTAAAATGACTTTCATGACCTCAATTACCTGTTAATCACGGTGCTGTTTAATGGACAGTCAGTAAAATAACGCCTGTGATTTAAATACCACAGACAGAGTCACAGAAAGAGCCATAAGTTATCTTAGTCAGATTTAGGATCCTGAAACAGTACTTTTCTCGCTCAGCAAAAACAACAAAGGTCAAACAATACACATTAATAAAAACAAAGCATTCTGGGAATGCCGGTAGTGACTCTGCATTAAATCTTATCATGCACACAAATTCTCTCACAACCGGTAGAAAGCAGAACCCTCAGTAATAAATGAAGTGATGTAATAAATAAAGGACTGTGTTGCTGGCCTAGGGGCATCTTAATTTGAGGACGTGGGCAACTGAGGTGCTTGGATGCCATCCACGTCATTATTGCCTATTAACTGAGTTGAGAAAGTATGCCCTATTGTGTTCCTTATGACTGGGCAACACCCCCTCCTGCCACTCGAAATCACATCCAGCTAAACAAACCACCCAGTGAAGCTTCCTGCCGCGCACAGATTGAGACCCGTGGCCCTGCAGAATTTACAGGGCCCCTTTCTCTCCCTCTCTTTCTTTTTCTCTGACTCATTCTCTCTCACTTTCTGGATAAAAAAACACTATGAAGCCACATGTTGAGGCTTGAGGAAGATTCTGTTATTGTTTAGTATGCATGTCAAAACAGAGCACAAGCTTAGCACTTAGTTTGCCCTAGTTCACATTAGTAATTTACCCTCAGTTCTCACTGCTTACCATGTTAGAGGTTAACCACACTGCTTTCACAGGAAAGAGTATGATTGTAGGACTAACTTTAGTAGCACTTTTAATTTTCTAATCAATTATCTGAAGCGGATATGACATACTGTATTGAATTAAATGGAAAAGTAAAGATAGCCCAGCTATGACATTAAAAGGTATATTATATATTATAATTATATATAATATAAAGACTATATATACACACACACACACATATAATATAAAGGCTTTTTTATTGTACCGCTATATTAACAGATACTGCAATAAAACTGTCATTAAATGAAAACACGTCCATTGTTTTGCCTCAATAATTCAGTTACATTGTTCGCTGACCTTCTCAATGCACATTTTGCATTAAAAGAAAATCAAGAAAGGGCAGAATCAAAGGTTACTGTGCACACTTTTATCGCTTTTTATATTTTGAACATAAATGAAAATTGCAACATTACAATAAAGAAAAAGACACAGATTTTCTGTTATTGTCCTGATACTGAAAATTCAGAGTCATCAAAGTTAAAGTTTGTAAAAATGCATGATATAAGTCCAGCCCACCTCTGAAGATGCCATTCTCTAACTGGCTGGCTGGGAGATAGAGACATTCACAATAACAGCCTTAGTCCTGCTAAGGCGGCAATCTGACAGCTGAAAATCAGAAACCTCTCCCTCTTATTCACAGTGCTGGACAATGTGCTAATACAGTTGCTTGGATGCTGATCCCCCCCAACTCTCCTGACGGCCCCCCACCTTTGATGTGTCATGCGCCTTTAATATGAGAAAGGGGCCTGATTGTGCGTCTGCAATAAAGGCCCTTTTAAATCCATTTTGGAACAAAGATGGTAAGTGACATTGTTCAACAAGAGACTGACCTCCAGTGAGCCTCTGCAGGCTGAAGCTCTACAGGGGCTGTGAGGAGCAATTGAGGGAGATGCTGAAAACCATGTGTGTGTAGAGTCTCCATAAAGGCTTTACATTTCTAGATCCTTCCTTATCGTAAAGAGAAATAGTCTAGTTGAAAAGATGCCAAATAAGGGGTTATTAAAGGTGCAGATAATAAATGAGAAAGATGAAACATGGAGAATAAATCTTGAACAAACAACGCAGATTATATATATTTCATACATTGTGTCTGCTTATGAATGCTTTTATTTACAGTACAACTCTCTCAAGGACAATGATCATCAAGGTTTTGTCCATCTTGGTTATAAATAAATCAGTCATTAGATTTCAGCCCTTGGACTGTTGGGGCGCTTTTCGCAGAGAAGGTTGTCTGCGATATAATCATTACAGATCAGGGGACGAACTAGCCAATAAAAATAACATCTGTCTCCAGACATGCATGAACTTCTAGAGGCCTCTACCTCACAGCTGAACTCCACCAGTCAGGAAACCATCTGATTGTGCATTTAATGAACCCAAAAGTACAGCGTGTGTTATTCCAGCTGTGATCTGAAGCAGGTTCTAAAGTGCATAAACACAGAGTAAATATTCACCAGGGCTGTAAATATGCGTTGATTGATCCTTTGTACCACACTCAATGGCAACTGTTTGTATACACACAAATTTCACATTTGCACATAATCACACAGTCATCTAAAGACTGGTCTGCCAATTGTTTCAATTAAGGAAAAGATTTTATTGTGCAAACATTACTGTGATATAAGTAAGAAGCATTTGTAATGTATGTATATGTTATGTAACTTCATAACCACCAATAACCTTCCCATAGGAAAAGAAAATCACAAAAGAGATCTTTTTAATATCTCAATTATTTCTCCTAGACACCAATAAGATTTAATGGAAAGAAATTTCAAAAATGTTTTGAAAAGTTTGCTATCAAAAGTCAATACTATTGAAAATTTCAATATGAACTTCAATTTTATCCAATGTACCCAAATATAGATTATAGCTACAATCCACATTAATTTTACTGCTCCATACTAATGTATTTTAAACATTTTCTCATGTTTCTATTTTTATTTCTCCTAAGCAACTTTAAGAGAAACATCTGAGACAAAGTTGATAGGCCCATTTTCAAACCATCACATTTAGTCTCACCCAGTCTTAAATATGTGGTGACAGTCCTCCTGACATGTCATGACAACCTGCCTGGACAACAACCAGCAACACAACCTTCATCCTATTTTACTCATGAATTACACAGTCACGTTTTTTCCAGCACAAATCTGTAGCCCTGCTTTTACATAAGACAAATAAATGAACAATCGCCGCATTTTTTCCACTGCCTAATTCCAGAAGAAAAAAAACAGAGGAGAAAAACAATTAAAACCCCTTCTTCTTCCCATCCAGATCATTCCCACGCATTTCTTGGCAGAAGATTCCTGACAATCTCCAGAGGCTTTGCTTCTTTTCCAGTCTGCAAGGAACTTGTCAGGAAAAGATCTACATTTCCCAGAGAGAAGTGTAGGCGAGAGTGAGAAGTGCACAGTTAGATGGACCAGCAGGGCGAGTGAAAGGGGGTGGAGGACATTCATGCAGGGATAGGCAGAGAAGAAAGCAAAAAAGAAAGAAAGTCAGGGAGTGCCTTCTCAGAGAGACACAGAGAGACGTAAACAGATACAGTATTGTGGGGTGAGGCAACACAGCTATCCAAAAGGGAGCAATAGCCACAGGAAGTGAGAGGAGCAGCTTGAGGAAGGGTAGGGCTGAAGAAGAAGAGAAACATTCACCACCGAGTCCTGCAAGACCATCATCTGACTTTTGCTCTTTTGAGAACTCTGAAAAAAGGAAGGCCATATTAAGCAAGCAATGAAAGAGATCTCCATTCCATAATCAAACTATTGTTCTTCCAACTCTGACCCAGGGAGCACAAGTGCATGGCTAATCAGTTTAACCCTTCGATACTAGACTTGACTTTTGACAGTTTCACATGATCTGTGGATGACAGCAGTGCCAGGTCCTTTTTGGGAGAACACCATTGCTTGTGGTATGGCAGGGGCAAAAAGCCCCGACCCTAGAGCCGTACTGACCTGCCAGGGCCCACCTCTGCCCGAGGGTCTGCCTTAAAACTTCAACACAAAAGCAATCTCTTAGACAGCTGCTCTCAGTCTCTCCAACTGGCACTTCTTCTTTAGAGGTGACATTATCCTTATTCTAATGAGGGGTTTAGAGCTTTTGTTTTTGGATTGGTGCTGAGTTTTTGCTTTTTGACCCTAATAGGATGGTCCAGGTCAGT
>JAZGTK010014064.1:0-13958 GCA_036877625.1 Ambastaia sidthimunki | reverse complement strand
AAAAAAAAAAGTTTTTCCAAAATGTAGTCAAATCTCAAAGTTTCATTGAGCTCAGTTATTTTTTCAGAACCGGTCAGATCATGTACAGTAGATACATGTAGACAGTAGACAGTTATTGTTGATGGTTTTGATTTGATATCAACTCTGAACTGATGTTCTTCTTCATCCTGGTGTCACTCCTGTGGAAATGATTTAGGCCAGAAGATTTCGGCTGAAGCTCATGGTAAAAGCAGTCGTGCTCTGTGTGTTTGTTTTGTGTTTCGTTTGGTTTGACTCTGACCGTGAGGCGACTGTTCTTCTGTCTTTAAAACTATCTGTGCATGTGACGGATAAGATGGCTGAAGCACTTCTGTTTGTCAGAGAACTTCTTTCTTATTGAATATGGCATGTTTATTAATGACTGTGTTAAATACACTGCATGGATTTACAGATTCTACCAGTGGTTCTCAATTTTCTCTTTAAAAGTAGAAAAACAGCTTTATTTTCCTTTCAGTCAACATGAATTTCATTGTTTGTATGAGGGCTGATGAGTTTTAATTTCAGAGAATACAGATGGATATTAATGGAATAATAATGGATATTGTTTAAACTGCTGTAAAGAAACATGAACTGCACACAGCAGCTTTGTGAGAGTGAAACTGAACACTTGTGTGTTAATGGGATGTGCTGTTTATCATATAAGATTAAAGTGGCTTCTGTAGAGAAGAGTCTGAACACAAACGTCATCAGCTCTCATGTGTTCAGTGTCAGTTCTGGAATATGCAGATGTAAAAGATACCAATAATCATTTGATGTGAATCACAGTATGTTTCAAGTTTGTTTGTAAACGTTTGTTTGTAAATCTTTGTAAATCTTTGTACACTTTTTGTTTTTTTTCCCAGCATGCAATGTTCTGTATATAAACTCTGTGGATATGGAGTCTCTCACTGGGCCTCAGGCTATTGCTAAGGCAATCTCAGAAACCATAGCAACCAGCCCGGCACCCACAGCCACGATTGTTCATTTCAAGGTGTCGGTACAAGGCATCACTCTTACTGACAACCAGAGGAAGTGAGTTTTCTGTCTGTCTGTCTTTATTCTTTTTCTTTCTTTCAGGATTAATCAGTTTAGTTTTACTTATTTAAATCAGCGTTATTTTCTAGTTTAATAAATTGTTTAAGAATTTGGTTATTTTTTAAAAGAACAAATGTTCTCGACAGGCTTTTCTTCAGACGTCACTATCCCATCAACACAGTCACATTCTGTGATGTTGACCCCCAGGAGAGAAAGTAAGTTTAGTAAATAGTTTCATGCTGTGGACATGAATGATACCTGAGGTCATGTGATTGTTTGCAGAGGTGTGGTGTTACATCATCAGACATCCATTTTACCCGGCCTACAATTTATTTCACCCCCTCCCTCACATTGTCTTCAGAAATTGTAAAAATCTACGTAATGCTGAAGTTCTGCATGAATTTTTCTGGTTTTCTAGGTGGAACAAACCAGAGGGCGGGAATGCGAGGTAAGAAACGTATTTTGATCATGAATAACTTGAATAACACAGTACATACAGTGTGTTCAGTTTTACATGAGAAAAAGTCACATATAATCACAGGTCACATATAAAGTCATCCCATAATCAGAAGAAAAAATCAATTACATTTTGCACTTAAAAGTTTTAGCCTGTAACATGTTTTGAGTAACAAACAATATGTTGTTGGCAGGTTCTTTGGCTTTGTGGCCAGAAAACAAGGCAGCACAACAGACAACGTGAGCCACTTGTTTGCTGAATTGGATTCCAGTCAGCCGGCCACAGCCATCGTCAGCTTCATCTCTAAAGTGATGATCAACTCTCAGAAGCGGTGAACATTTCCCGCCCCACACCGCTGCTTCTCTGCCACTTTCTGTTCGTTCTGTTTCGTTTTTTCTGCTCTCTGTTTATCATTCTGTGCGTTTGAGTGAGTGTGTACGTGTGACGGAGGGTGACATGAGGAGGCAGGGCAGTGGAAGTGAAGCGTGGGTGTGGAGAAGTGAAGCAAGGAGGTGATCTTCATCTGAGAGAAAATGACGTCAGTGATTTTGTTGCTTTTTTTAAGAAAAAGGAAAAGAAAAAAGTAAAAAGGAGGGTTGAAGAGACTTTGGGGCTGATGAACCAAAAACAAGAGAGCAGTCAGGACAGATCGGTCATTAGTGTCAGTATATGTATCGCTAAGCCACTACTGCTTATTCTTTCCATCAGTCTTTTTCTTATTCTTTCTTAAATCAGCTGAGATCTGTCACTAAAAGCAGTTGATGCTGCATTCCTTTCACCTCTGAAAGTCTGAATTTTCAGCAGTCTTTTCCCCAAGCATGAAAGTTGAAGTCTTACTTTACAGGTTGAGCAGAATGCAGCCAACACACAATGTTTCAGGATTTGTATCTGTCCAGCGGCAGGTTATTTCTGGTTGGGGTGCGAGTGTCCATTATTCTCTGCTGGCTCTCGTATGGATGTGTTTCAGGCAGAAGGTGTGTGTGTCGATAACTTTATCTTTTTGCCTCTTAAAACACACACACAGTATCATTCTACCCCAAAGTATGCTAAGTATATATATAAAAAACTTCAGAAAGTGATTTTACTGAATATTTATTGTTTTATTATGTTTTTGCTACTTTTTGCTCCACTCATTTACTAGATATTTTGTATAGTCTACATAAAGATTAGCCTTTGGACGAAAGACTCTTTATTTTGGCTAATATTTTAAGTCATGTAATTTTGAGAAGCCTTCTGTTATATATGGTGTAAAGTGTATGTATTTTGAAAGCTTGTCACTATTGGATATTTTCTCACTGCGTTTTATTTTTGCTTTAAAGTAGAATTCACTGTCGCTTTAAACGACTCTCCTACTCAAAGATTTTCTCTAAAGATCACAAAGTGAGTTGGTCAATGTATTTACTGCAGGAGACTTTGTGTAAAGTAAGAAAACATGTCTTTATTTTTGTATTGTTAGTTTTATTTTTGCACCTTTTCCCCTAGTATTTAGCCCTCCCTGAAACCCTCATTTGTCCATGTTCCCTAACAGAATTCAGTATTTTGTTTCATACTGCCATCGTGAGGAACTGTCAGGTATTGCAGCCATATTTGTCATCTATGCAGCCGCTCCAATGCATTCACTGAATCCTCGTGAATTTTTGATTTAAGTAAATACTGCAGTGTTTTAACTGTGATTTGAGGAGAACGTCCCCAGCAACTGATGAACAGTCTCCTTTATACACCCACATGTTCCATGCCAACCGAATTAGGTGGTTTTAAGGCTAAAAAAGTTTTTCTTTTATGTATGTAAATACTTCATTTTTGCCAAAGATTATATTTCACTTGTGTCTGCCATAGTTTGAGAACTGATTACTGTCTGGTCGAGTGATGACTTGTTTTGGGCACATGATATTTTTTGTTTAGCTATAATAAACTACTCCAAAACATGCAAAGCACTTAATAATTAGGAGCTGAGAGAAATAAATATGACTGCTTTACTGCTTCACTTAGTCTAACAACTGTAGGCCCAGATGGATCCTGACAACACACCTGCAAAGTTTAGTTGAATGTATTTAAACCAGAATTCTTCACAATTATAGCTGAAATTAGCCAAAATATGCAATAAACATGCACGCAAAGATGGTTCCGGGTTCCATGTGGGTCTATGTATGAATGATTGCATTAGAATACATAGAACTTGCTTTGCTTGGCTTTCTGGACAGTTCATTTGATGCATAAGCTTAAACAGTAAACATGATAAATAATAAACTGAACCATGCAGAAATAATGTGGGGCAGATTTGTGGAATATTTTGGCAGTCAGAAAAAAAGATCTTCCACCAAAATCAGCTCTCCGACTCTCAGTGTATTAATCTGCAGTGTTGTATTATTTTATTTCTACAGCCACTTGTTAACAGACTTAAAATGTGTGAATGAGATACTATTGCTGTACAGAAGCACATGTTTTTATTTGCTTTGTTTTACAGCTTAATTGTATTGTTTTGGCAAAAAAATACATTAAAGAGCGATCAAATGAGTTACATTAAAAAAGTAAACAGTAAACAGAAAAAGTCTTTGTGTGTTTTTTTAAAATGTTTTATCAAAAGTTGTAATCATGTCGTATATGCCAAACAGTGTTGACTGTCTAACTCACGATCACTTCCAGGCACTTAATGACATCATCCTCTAGGAAATGATGTCATCATGAAGGGAAACACAACAGCACAAACTTCTGTAAGTATTAACAACAGATTTTGTGATGTTTTGTGGTATTAAAAGGTTTGTCTCACTCTGACAGTTTATTATGTTGGATACAATTACTGACATGGAGCAAGAACATGACAGATCAGTGTTTAAAACTGTCTCTCTGTCTTACCCTGAATCCCAGCTGTAAGTTTATTAGAATGGTTTATCATTTGAGCTGCGTGTTGCATTTAGTACGTAATGTCAGTTGGGCTTCATTTAATTGTAATACATGTAAAGTTGTCTGCAATTTTATGTTTTATTTAGAGATGGAGAGGCAAAAGTTACGGACTGCAAAGTTCAAAGGTTTGGTAACATGAGTGAGTCAGATGCGGCAGTTGCTGAAGACATTTGGGTGTTACACAGAAGATATGTGAGCAAAAAGCCTTTGTGTGGTATGAGATGTTCTAAATATTCTCATAGCTCAATGATTACAAAAACGTTGGGCCGTTGTGTTGGGAGGGTCACTTAAAGCCCCAATAGATTACAAAACAATAGCTTTACTCAGAGTTTCCACTGATCAGTTATACAGTGCTGAAGCCCTCAGTGCTGATCTAAGACCACGTGTGTCTGGTATTAGTTAGTGTCATCTCGCTCTGCTTATAAATCCATCTGAATAAATCATGTACAACACAATGTATATTATCAGTGTAACCTACAATTTCTAAAAAGTGCTACAAAGCAGGGAAAAAACAGACAATAGCTCTGATTAAATAGCTGCAGACCCCAAACAGACTGAATCATGCAGTCTAATAAGGCTGCCTTTACAGCAGGTGACCAGCTGGTGTCAGTGTTGACCCTTCTTAAAAAAAGTATGCAAACATTTCTGGGTGTAAAGGGAGGATGCAGGCCATGGTGGCTTTATCTGTTTTTAACAGTGTAACACTGTATTATTGATGCTGGTGGTAAGGTAGATAAGATCCCAGGAGAATTTCAGACACTCTCTGTTAATGCAAGTCTTGCTTTGTCCAACGCACTGATGTGTGACTTCAAGTGCTGTATGCCCAACGTCCAAACAATGGAGCCAGTTTTGTCCCACAGTTTATACGCAGCATATCTCTGCAGGAAAACATCTCTGTTTGACGTTACGGCCTTTGGAAAAACACAACACAACCAGCGACGTTTGAAGCATGTGTGGGCTGGTCGTGCGCCACAGTTTTAGTGCCAATATCATTGTGATTCTGCAAATGGCTCACTGCAGGGGGTCCAAGTGATAAGATGAGAGGAATTAAGAGGTCCACTGGAGGCCAGAGAGGGGATATCGCTTTGTTCAGGGCTTTGTGTGCTAGGGAGGAAAATCTGAAAATCAATATTTCGTCTGAGTGGTTGAGCAAAATAATCTTCCCCAAAACCAGGTGTCCCATCGATTAATAAAGTCTCTTTTCTCTTGTCTTGTAGGACCATGATGAGGCCCTGCTGTTGCCCCATGCAGACATCATGCAGACATCAGGGGCCAGAAGATCATGCCCGTCAAGCATTTTTCAGCTTTCTCATTTTCCTCCATAAAGTAAAGAGGTAAATTACTCCAGCACATCATTGAGGTTGAGTGAGTTGTGTGAGGGTTTGCCTAAAACGTCACCAGAACTGATTAATGTGTAGTATTTGAGTTATAGGTGTGTCAGATGCTTCTATTGGCTCTTACACTGTTATCAAACTGTGTCTGACCTCACAAGCATGCTCTGCTTATTTCCTCCAGGACTGTGATTTATTCTAAATGAGCAGAAGATCTGGTGAAGCTACAGTAAGCCAAGCTACAGTTCACAACACAAGCTACGTTTAATCTACTGCCATATTGTTTTAAACAAGTGTTTAGTATTATTTATAGTTTAATCAATGTTTTCTTGGCACAAAGAAAACTATCTAATAAATAAACTATATTATATACCTATTAATATAAATAAATTGTAAACCTCGTTTCCAAAGAGCATAATTTATAACAGTGCAGTATAATAAATGTTTTGTGAAAAAAATGAACTTGTTAGTGGAAAAGCTGATCTACTCTCACCCTGCTGAAGGAGCAGTTAAGTTAGTAACGTCACTGATGTAGATATCAACTCTCCAACACTAATGAGTTCTGCTCAACCCCTGTACGTCAGCATTCACCTCTGCCCGGTAACTATCCCTGGTGCCCTTATTAACCCAATACAGAGAGTTCCCTTCAGGTCTGTCAGTGGGTAGAGCTTAACCCCCCTCCCCCACCCCTTTCTTTAGCTGTCAGGTCAAGTACGCACCCATATAAATAGCCTGCAAAGTAGGGGTCAGAGGTCAGGGCTGAGCATGCCTGGGGGGAGGGGGACTGAATGTGGAACCCCAAGAGGGATCAGGTGTCTGTGTTTTCTGGAGGGAGGGGGGTATCACCTGAATGACTGGGGGGAGGGTGGACAAAACACACCCGTCCCCCTGCAAACCCTCTCCTTGGAGAATTTACCAAGACGGTCCACCATCCGGCTCAGTTTACCCACACGGGTCAGGAGCTTCTTGTTCCGTCTCGGTTTACAGGCTGCTCAGCTGGGGCTCTTAGCAAAGATTCTCAGCACATTTACACGCTGAGCACTTACCCCAATCTTTCAGGTGGTACCGCTCTCTGCATCTGGATTGTAAGGGTGTGGGGCTCCCATGTTTTGTCATGCCACAGGGGGACTTATGGGGTCTTTCTGCTCTGGTCAGTAATGGCCCCTTTGCTCTTCAGCAGGAATCTACTCCTGCTGCAACAGATGGCAGTGGGGTCGTCATGGGTCAGCGCGGGTCACGGCTGTTTGTGATTGTTGTGACAGGGTTGGTGCTGAGCAACATGCAGGTGGAGGGCTGAAAAATAATCCCCCCCCCCAAAAAACATAATTAATGATGTAGCCCAGCCCCATCAACCCCCAGACCAACAGACACCTGGGGAAAAAAATGTGTGTGTGTACTGGTATTCACTATGCTGTATTTAAGTATAGTAATTCTAATAACTTTTGACATTGTGGGGACATTTTTGAAGTCCCTATAAGGAAACAAGTTTAAAAATCAGACAGAATGATCATTTTTGAAAATAGTAGAAATTTCTATGAGATTTACATTTACATTACACTGCGACTTACAGTGAATTCACGGTATACGTTTTTGTTTTTTTTACAGTTTTTTACAGTATATACAGAATATACAGTTTGTACAGTATAAAAACCATTATGTCAATGGAATGTTCCCATAAAACTTGAAAACGTTCACATATATGGTTACACAGTATATACATACCATATATATATATGTTTACAAACAGTAGCATATATTTTTTTCAATGATTGATAAAAGACTGTATTTATAATGATATATGTATTGTAATTTTTTGCAGAGAACACATTTGGAAAAACGTCAAGCCTGTCATAAGATTCTTGGTCTCTTTTTAATTTTGCATGTGGCCTTTGGTTTGTATTCCCCACCCTGTGGAATAACACAGTAAGCATTCAGCAGTACAGTAAACAGACCCACACGCTCATAAAACAGCGTAGGCCTCGCGTCAGTCGGGCTCTTTTACCTGATAAGCAGGTGTCAAGTGTCCATTGGTGAGTGGGGTTGAGGGGGCGGGGCTACTCTTCATTCATCACTCTATGATGGGTCAGGTGAGACTAAGCAGGTAGCCGTTGCATGTGACCTTTCTGCATTTAAAGACAGTGTGTGAGTTTGTATGTATTAAGTTGTATGTATTGGCTCAAATGCATGTGGTGCATGTTTAGGAGTCGCATTATAAAGCATGTGCTGCATGAGTGGTTTGATTATGTATTGATGTAAAGCAGAGGCTCGCAGACTTTTCTGCTCCATAAAAGGTTCCAAAATTCATGATTTGCACTTTAGGATCCTAAATAACAGCAGGCAATGTTTTGTTTTGTGTTATTCTGCAGCACATGTCTACGTATCTTGTTTTTGTGCAAACAAAGCTCTAAATACTGAACTTCACACAAATAACTGCAAGAAAGCCAATATTTTTTAAAGAATTTGTGACACTTCTGAGTGTTTAGCTGCCTTATTACATTAAAATCACATTTGTACAGTATCTGTAGCTTACAATTCATGTTATGTTTTCAATAGGAAAGGTTTTCTGCATAGTTCTAAACTATGGCTTTGCCAAAATCCTGACATAAGATCCAGTTATTAGAAATCTCTTGCAGCGTCATCCGTATCTCAGCTGATCCCACGACCTCAAGGTTTTACATTACTGGGACTTACTGCTCTCTGTAAAGCTCCGCTCTAAAGTTACATAGGGAACTAATATCGGAATGCTGTGTACCGTCCGTCGCATTCCATTTTTAAGGAAGCATGTGGGTTGTGTGTTTTGGCCCAGATGCATGTGGTGCACGTATAGGACAGTTGCAATATGTAGCATGTCTGTCGCAGCTGCAGAATCAGTTGACTGATGCATTGCTCTAAAGTCACAGAACGTTGTGACCAATCAACGCCCTCTCGTGTCCATTTTTGGAGGCGATAATGTCAATTCCTAGATTGCACTGAGGGATCATTCCTAATGGTAACAGAGGCCATCAGACAAGAACAGTCTGTGCTATTAGGCCTGGGTGACCCCATATCTCAGTTCCCCAGAATCCCCTCTATCCTCAGTGTCATTGTGAACTGTCCCAGAACCTGTTCACCCTCTCTGAACTTTCTTTCCATGGGCACAGGCTCTCCGCAGGGAACTCCCTGACACCAGAACCAACCCGGGCCTCCTGAGAGTCTGTGTGGAGGTACTGAAGTTCTGCTCCAGCCTCCAACCATCTCCTCACACCTGACTGATCCAGCACACGCATCGGCAGTAAAAGCCAAAGACAACAGAAAAGCAGATGAATAAATTAACGAGGACAAGATTGTTTGATTCATTTTCATGTTAATCATGTCACTGGCACGCTTGATGGTTTCACAGGGAAGGAGAAAATTAGTTTGGTTTAATGACTTTGACAGCAGGGAACGTACAAGCTCTGATGTAAAATCTTTCTTGCCAGCTTGTTCTGCATCTGTGCATGTTGACGTGTTAGACAGTGTGTGCATGTGCAGTGATATCTCTGGGAAAGTGCTCTTGCCCTGGCCGGATCTCTCCTCGCAGATGCGACTGCCTCACGGGATTCTGGGATGCGTGAGTCTTTGGTAATTGTGGCAGTTCTTGTAAACAGGCATATGTGTGTAGAGCCCCCAGCTTATTTTCTTCCCCTGCATGGTTTTGTTGCAAACTCTCTTGTCTGCAACACTGTGAGTCTGTCTGTCTGCTTGACTTTCAGAAGACCTCTGTCTCACTGTTCATTTTGTTGGTTTTGATTGGACTCATAATAAAAAGTGCTGTAAAAATGTGCTGATCAGAGTGTTTCATTAATTTAACCAGCTCTCTCTTTCTGCATCGATGGGGCAGTGGACAGAAGTCCATCTGAGGTTACCGTGTACTTACTGTATGCAGTGCCATATGAGTTCAGTAGCTTTACCAAAACAAACACTCAAGCCCTCAAATAAAGCTGCTGATGAAGATGATACAGGCTGAGAGGTTAGAGAAGGAAGGACAGCAGGTCTTACATGTAAAGGCAAGAACGTTTTTTTTTCTATAGGAGGCAAGTATGTTTGAGATGGAGATATTTGAGATTGGTAGGAGAGGAAACTCTGGCTTGGGTGACAGCATTAAAATGTGCAGCATACAGTTCAGGAGTTGACAAGTAGCGACAGGTGGACCAGCAGACTGGAGCAACACCTGCCCTGTTGCCTCATCAACACAAACTAATGTTAGCACCCCCCAATGCCCATAGAATCCCCCTCAATGGTAAGTTCCCCAACCACAGCCATCCTTATTGGCAGTTGCAGCCCTAAGGGTTGTGATCTGATTGGTCAAAATCCACTCCACTCTGCTGCTCAGTCAAAAACAGTGTGGCGGTTTTGGGTCTGACTTTAAAAAACAACACACCAGTGTGGCCTGACCTTCCAGTGCCAAGAACTTTGTCAATAAGTCCACGCTTGCCCTCCTTATGCCATGAGCCAGCGTGTGGACTGCTAGGGTGGAAGTGGATGACTGTGGTCCAGTCAGTGGTCTACATGCCACATGTTAATGCAGGCCTGAGTTTCCTTTGGCTGGATAACAGTTTACTGTGGGATGAACAGAGAGCGGTTAAGGACACAGGAACTTAGAGGCCTAGAGGGAGTAACACAGTGGTTTGGAGAGGACTGGGTGGATGGGAGGTGAGAGCACCTATTGTTAACCAGAGCACTGAAGCCTTTAAACCTCGGCCTGAGTCATTTCACCCCCAGCTGCCTGAGCAAAGAAAAGGTAAAACCAACTCTGTGTTAAAGCTCACAGCTCTAGGCATCTGGGGAGATAGATGGTAACGTTATTTTGAAAGTTTTAGGAGCTTTCAGTTTTTTAGATGTTGTTTAGCCCACATAAGGTAAATAATTCCCCCCCCCAAACAGTTCTATATAGTCAATGTAAACATAACTGACATGATAGTCTTTAAAAGTCTCTTGGGACACACTGTTTTTGTCTACACAATTCCCACACAACTGTTTTAAACTAATTTGATAGAAAACACCAATTAAGTCCAGTCAAAAGACATGGAAACCACAAGTTGTGGGATCTTTTGACTTAAACCCCCAAAAGACACGTTTGCTTAGTTCATGTTTTATGGGCTAGACAAGGTCCATTTGTGTTAAGGTTTATGTCATATATATTTAATGACTTTGGAAAAGAAACAAAAAATAGATTTTCTCTCTGCAGGAATTTAAATTGTGAGCAGATTTTGTGACAGTGAGAATGATCCTGTATCTGGAAGCAGTTTCAGAATATAAACTACATACAATCAGAACACCCATAATTAAAAGTATTACTCACATCGAAGCCTGCAGTGAGAAATCAACACACAATCTCTCAATACTGGCTGCCCGCGGGCCGAGTCGGAAGTTATCCAGGGGTCTTGTACATGTGTGCGTGTTTGTGTGTTCCCGCAGATCACTGTGAATCGCTTCTTTTGTGTGTGGGGATTGTGGGATTGGTTATCAATGGCAGAGATGTGTATAGATGTGAAGGGTTATCAGGCCAGCAGTTGTTCAGCTGGACGCAGGCCTGTACCATCTGTGACTTCCAACAGCTTTGCTGTGTTCTGCCCCACCAAACTCAACTTGCTTTCTGGCTGACCATAAATAAGTGAGACTTACTTTTATGAATTTGACACAAGCTGCCACGCAAACAGCAGAGCATGTAAGCACACACACGCACGCACAAAAAAAGATGCTTTGAGGTTACACACTCCTGACCTTCTCATGAAGGCCACCATTCTCACTTTCTCACATGACAGTGATGTCATGTTTGGTTCTGCATTTTTTTTTTTTGCTGAAGACTTTACCTTTTACATTCAGTTCAGTTCTGCTGCTATAGATACTCATAGTATCTGTTGTTAGAAAATGCTATTAAATTGTTCTATAATCTGTAAAAACAGACTCTCTTTGTAATTTGCACCCTGTAAATGTGTAAGTTGTTTGGATAAAAGTGTCTGTAACGTGTGTTAGGATGCAATATACTGACATGACATCTCGAGTGGAGTCATTTATACTGATTTGTTTGCCAGATGTTTTAATCTAAAATGACAATCGAGGATCACAGTTATGAACTTTGTCTGGTTGTCTGGAAATGAACACAAAACTTTGGCACTGTCAGCAGTTTAGCTTTAGCACTTGAGCTACAGGCACTGGTTCAACTAATGAAGGGTAGAGATTTTTTATTAAAACAGACTAATGCACTCCAGCAGTAATGACATGCACAGCTACCCAGCTGGGAGTTTCTGAACACTTCTGTCTCTTTCAGTGATGTTTACATAAGACATGTCCAAAAAGCAAACACAATTTAAAGTGAAATATTATTGAGCGCTTTCCAAACAGGCTTATTTCTCTTAATTTTCTCATCAGGTGTGTATTAAAAGTAATTAGGAAGAATATTTATAAAAAGTGCAAAGTTCCCACTGCTTTCCAAACGTAGACATTTGCTTGCAATTACGATGAGAAATACTGGCCTCTTTATTTCTTCCAGAATGCATAACTTCTCATTTGTATGAGAGAGTTAATAATTATTTCATTATCCAGTAAGCCAAACGCATATGAACCCAAATATGAGCCATCAGTGGAAATTATGAACAATTTTCCCTATAGATTTGGCTATAAATACTAGATCAACAGTGAGCACATGTTCCTCTCACTAAACCAGCCTGTTTCATTGACATTTAGCAGACGCTTTTGTCCAAAGTGACTTACAATATGAGGAAAACAAAGAAGCGATAAATCACAAGATGACAATACGCATAGCCGTACATAGACACAATATCCCAGCATTCCATACTTCAGTGCTCGAGTGGATTCCTGTTGAGAGAGGGGAGATAAAGTTTTGTTTGTTTTGATGAGGGTTAGACTGGTGTTAGACTGGTGTTTCATACCCTGCAGATTCCACCAGCAATTTTTTTTTTAAAGAACATGTTCTAAGAACCCCCACCATGGCAGGGCTGGTTAGATTGTGTTGAGCGTGGTGAATGCTAAAGAGATCATTTGGGTCAAACACATCTAATATTCCAGCAGTGATGATGAAATATACAGTGTGTCATACATTCAAAAATCTTACATCACTCAGGGACTTCAGACAGGGTAGATAATGTTTATTTTGATACACTGTGATACCTTCATTTATGTTTTTCTGGTCTCAGACAGCACGCCTACAGACTCTCTGTTTGCTGGGTAACTGTCATTCTGCGTGAGTTATGCCTGTAAAATGATCTAAGAATAAAAAGTTCTTTTGGACAGAATAGCACTGTATGTATTACAACATAAGCTGCAGTGAGTGCCAGACAGAAAGCAGCAAAACAAAAGTCTGTGTGCTCTCACTGTGTGATTTTGTGATGCTGCAGGTGAAATGTTATGATGTGATTATGAGCAGATGTTTGTACATGTTATCCTCCATCACATTGGCCTGCTGTGATAGTAAAGATCACAACAGTTATGGAAACTCCACGTGTTCTTTCATGTATCTGGGGGCTTACAGGGGGCATGATGTAATAATGTTATTGAGGGCAGGAAATGTCTTTCTATCTCCCATCCACATTGTCTGGATTTATTTCTACATGGAGGTCCACAATCTACAGTGCGATCAGATCATTTTGCAAGTACAGTGTGATTGTGTCACTGTATTATTTTCCTTGGAATGAAAAACACAGTCATTAAAGTCAGCAGCTGTCGTCAGACTGTGATGTGATATATGTGATGTGATATATGTGTCATCTTACAGTTTAAATCTGTAATTAGATGAATCTGAACATCTAACAGTTGTTTAGACAGTAAGTAAATGAATGTATGTGTGTTTTTTACAGACTTAATCTTTTCTTCATCTGGTTTGTTCATTTACTCTCTCAAGGCTACTAAGGAAAGGAGTGTTTCAGACTAGAAATAAGAGCATAAATCTCACACTGTAACATTTATCAGTGGTTTGCAGGATTAGTAGATGTTGAGGCAGCATGTTTGTATATTTTGGCCAGGCAGTCATGTTTTCTGGAGCTGCATTGCATTTAAACACTGTCCAGCCCAAACCACCACCAATAAAAACATCATTACAGCTGCTTTCATTTTTACTGAATCTGATCTCTTGACCTTCCTCTTGAGTGTGTGATGCAATGACCAGCCATAATGAGGTGACTTATCAACCCAGCTAACCAGTTGGTTGTAAGAATGTTTCACTAATGTTTTTATCTAAT
>JAZGTK010014062.1:0-13959 GCA_036877625.1 Ambastaia sidthimunki | reverse complement strand
AGGAGCTTAATAAATAAAGATTAATCAATTCATTATAGCACCGTAGAAGACTTTCAGACAGAAAACATTGTAACATTGTAACTGGTAAAGTATTTTTAGTCCTGAAAGGGTTTGCATATATTCTTGAACACAATGTAAACAATTCTGCATGCATTTAGGTTTTGAGACAAAAACCGTTAGCAGGAGTTATGTTTCAAAGGTTTGTAAATTAACACACATTTTCCCTTTATGAAATGCAAACATGTAGCAAATGCAAAAACAAGATCCTATGCAAATGAAGTTATGCATTATCTAAATAAGATACATGATAAACAGTGGCACCACAGAGCTGAACTTATTCTGAACTTATTCTGCACCATTCAGATATTATACAAAAACAATTTTTATTAGATGAATATATATGAGTGTTGTGGCTTAATGCATTAATTTTATTGCCAAGTCAGTTGAAAGTCTATCAGAGGTTTGTTATTGACATATTTTGCTAAGTGCTTTTTCTCTGTGTCAGGCATTAAATCTTTAACTGGTGTCTCTAGGGCATTCAGATTAATTGATTACTTAAAAATACATTATTCTGCCTGACACAGAGACTTTTATATTGTCATCTAGTTATCCGTTCATTATAATAACTGCCTAGTTTTATGAAACTCATTTGCTTGTTGTTCTCATTCAACTTATTCCAATTGTCTACATTGTTTTTGGCCCCAAGGTATGAAAAACTCATTTCACTGTTTTGTTGAAATGGACACGTTATGAAGCCAGACGTATATTTTCTCAACAAAATATATTTAGAGACGTTAAAAAACTTACTTCACCATCCTAATGCAACAAAGTGGCTTTTATGAGAAGTTCCAGTACAAACGTCAAATATAATATTACAATACAGAGCAGAATTTTTTTTAGATTCTTCTGTGTAATTAATAAAGAAACAGCCCGTTATTATCAACTTCATTCATTTAAGAAATCCTTAAAGATAATGCAGAAATATATAATTATAGGTTGAAAAATGTTTTGGACCATGAAACATTAATGTGAGGATTGAAAAAGACATTAAACCTTATTTAATACCTTTAAATACAAAAAGGTTCAAAAATGAAATAGTTGGTGTTTATAAATTCTATATTATATTCAAATTTCATATTGTAATATTATAACATTCTTCTTCTAATTTATCAAATGTGTGAGAAAAACGTGTAATTGTGGGCCTGATTAAATTTATTCATCTGCAGGCCAAAAGCAATCAGACATATTCAAAAAATCTATTTCATATTCAAAATTGTTTCATCATAATCAAAAATGGCCACTGATTATTACAGCATGTACCACTTTGGACAATAAATCCCAAGGATGAAGCTAACGGTGAACTTGCCTTAATTAACATTAGAAGAATGTTTTATAACGTTATATATCATATATCACAAACATTATTAAGTTGTTAGTGGAATGTTACAGAAAAGTTACAGGATTTTAAAAATGTTTAAAAAACGTTCTTGTAGCCAAGCAATACGTTAATACAATTCCTAAAATTATTTTTAATGTTTGTATTACTTAATGGAAACATTATGGTACATTCTTGCAACCTATAATTGTTACCTGGGGAATGATCAATTGCATTTCTGTAGACTACTACAGTTTAGTGACAAACGTTCATGTATTTCTGCTCCGTCTTTTGAGGTAAGAGCCGAGAAAACAGCAATCCAGTGTGACTCATCGCTAACAAGGTTAAACAAAACCACAAGCTCACACTGTTGAGAACCGCTAAGTGGAAAAGGCCCATCACATCACAGAAGTCTGATCTCTCACAGCATCTGTCATTGTTAGCACAGCGAAAGATCCAAGGTTGCAGTTTCTTCTGTGCATTTAGCACTGAACATTTACTCTCACTCAGTCTCACACAATCTTCTCCTGTGTGTCACATTCAATGGCCAACCTAACCCTAACAACGAGGGACAAAGCCTTGTGACTCACATAATACACAGGTAAATCCAATCTTAAACAGTTTTTTTTAAACATTCAAACACAGACTTGTCCCAGCAATTTTAGGTTTTAGAATGTTTCCCTGTTGCTTCCATTAAATAACAAAAATGTTAAAAATGTTATTTTGAGTGTTTTAGGTGTTGTATCTTTTTTAGATGTTGTAGATTTTTAAAATTCTGCAACATTTTTAAAACATTCCACTATGAACGTAAGAATAACATATTTTTCATATATGATATATAACGTTAAAAATGTTCTACTAACATTACTGCAAGAATTTTTTTTAATAACGTTGAGAGAACATTTGTAGAACATTAGCCTAAACGTTCTGAAAACGTGCCCTGTTAGCTAGGTTGTCTGTTGACACAGAATTAAAAATCTTTCAAATGTCTACATGAATCAAATCAGACACTTTTAATGATCTATCCTGTCACTAATTGTGTGTCATTTGCGCTACAGAGAAAAAAATATCACCAGTTTCCTGCAATCAATAGTGGGAAACAGCCAGCAAATGTGATTAATCACAATCATTTTCTTTTCTGTATTTCCTGAGTTTTGTTCTAAATGATTGTGCTTCCAGTTCCCATTACAGTGGCTGCATGTTTCATGCTTTATACCTGCCAGTCAGGGATCGGCATGAATACATTTTTCTCACACCTGTTTTTCATTTGCCACATTAGTCATAAATACACCGAAGCTAATTGGTATTCATGAATGAGTTTACTGGAAGTCACTGGCATTAGCAAAATTATAAAGTAAATGATTGAAAGGACATGAAATGAAGAGATAAATGGTACATTTATTAATAATTCTGACCTTGTTCTCAAACATTTTACAGATTTATAAAACATGGACATGAAGGAAGTCTGTTATGGAGTTTTTGGCTGTTCTCTGTTTTTTATTGTCATCTGTGTTTTTGGATACAGATGCCACTTACACACTGGAAAGTTTGGGGAGTGACAACATATTTTAAACAGAAGCGAATACCAGTGTATAAATCAATCGCTTTTACTCTAGTTTAGATTTTAATGATACATTTTACCAGTGCAAGACATGATTTTTATTGAGGCTAATCATGATTCACCCAAAACCTTTTAAAAGCTAAATAAATTCCCTCCCTTTATTATGAGGGAGAAATGTGACTCAGCAACTTTAACTGGTCAAACCTGCTCATGTGTTTTCTCAGAAAAACACTGAGTAACAGACACACAAGATTTCACTGCACGTGTAGGTGTTTTTTGTGTATACAGTTTCATTACAGTAACATATTTTGCTATGCCAATGAAACACTGTTTTGACTATCAGTTCTGGTTGTCAATATGACATTGTGGCACACGTCAACAGAGGCATATTTTGTTGCCATGAAACTTCCTTTTATTTCACTTCCTGTTCTGGTTAAAATAGGTTTCGCGAACATGTTGTTAACCAAAACACACTCTGTCCTTAAATAAGCGCTTGCACGCACACAAACATGTAAACAAATATTAAGACAGGTCCAAAAGACTCGCAAACAACAGGAAATAAATGTTTTATATGTTAAAGTTTTAACATAGAATTATAAAATATAAAAACTGGACGCTTTGAATGTTCCTTGAATTTTAAAATAACATTTTTAACATTTTGTTACTAATGGAAACATTGAGGAAACGTTCTTACAGCCTAAATTGTTAGCTGGGTTAGCATAATGAGCATTTGTGTTTTAAAAAAGCTGTTGTTTGAAAGGCACCCAACCGGTCAACAGTCAGCAAAACCGCATATCAAAGGTCTGCCACCGGAATAACTTTAAAACCCTGAATGCTTGTAAGTAGGTTAACGTTCGCTTGACATCAATTTCCATTCGCAAGCCTGCTGATATGTTGCAACGGTGTTTTCCTGTAGTGACCGCAGCACCCCAGCATGCGACAGGGTTGCGCAAGACACGCATTAAATGCTTCAGATGCAATGGTAGGTTGATTATAAGTGGCATGATAAGCTTGTCTTGATCGTGTGGCTGTGCGAGGCCTCTAACTACATTGTACAGGAGATGCTGTCTAAAACAGGATTTGATTCTAGCACATTCTGGCCTCACACTGAAATGCATTCTCAGACTGGAGATAAGCGATGAGAGTGAGAGTATGGTGTAGTATACACTGAGGAGCATGCATGCTCTTTTCTAAACACTTGTCATTCAGCTTCTGTTAAATGTTTTAAAAGCATGGCATGTACACATGATGCTATCTTACTTTCTCACAGAGAGATGAGAAATGTTGATGGCTGTTGCTACGGCAACGCTTAATCGAGTCATACGGCTTTGCAAGGCCACATATCTGAGTGTGAGACCGTGACAGATCTGCTTCAAAGTATCTGAATTTAACTCACGGTACATTTGTCATCTGGCCTTTTTGAACTCACTCAATCACAAATCACAACTCTGAGCCAAGAATACAACTGCAGTGACACTATTGCAAGGAATCGTCTATTCAACAAATAATTTTCCCACTTCATAGTTCCTTTATCCTAGGATTCATTTTATCAGATTGTTGAAAAAAGGAAGAGAAGGGCCTGTATGGTTTTCATCGTTCCGATACACGTGGATCGGGAAGTGTTCTCATTCATTAGGCCACTCATAAGTGTATAAACAACATTAATGGACGGCTTCTTACCTGGCCATCCTGTGCCTGTGTATTGGTGAGCTCTGATAACACACAGCATTCCTGCAGATAGCCAGAGTTCTTCTGGTGATCATATCATCGGTGCAGCTGGGAAAAGGTTATTTCCATCTGCTGGAATACAGAAGCAGTGACTCTCTCTCTCTTTTACTTTCCCACTCACATGCTCTCTGGAGGCACTATGTGTTTTGTCAGGATTTTGGATTCAGAGGAAAGAAGAGGCCACATGGCTTTTACTTTGCTAACAAACAAGCACCCCGTTTATTTACACGCTATTCATAAGAGTGAGCGATTTAACAAGATAAAACTTAAAATGAACTTCTGTTAGAAGTATAGCTGTTGGTTTAGGAGGGTTATGTAATTAAGATACATTTGATAACTTTTGTGTTTACACACACACACACACACACACACACACACTACTTTGGACTGTAAACTAATTAAAATAATTGATTAAACAGCTCTGAGTTGCATGTATCTAAATCTAAGTATTATTGGTCTTCTGCTTCAATCACATTACATTTACGACCCACAACATTATCACATCAGACAGCTTGTAATGTACCGTTATATTTTTGTTTCACTGATGCGGTGATGTCTATTTTAGAGTCTGGAGCCACAGTGACCTGATTAACAAGGTAAACTGCTCTCAGAGGTATGGAGAGTACATATCTGATCTCAATACTAATGATTCTCAATACTAACCACACACCACATCATAAACTAATAAACCACTGAACATCCTATGCCATTATTTTCCCCTTATGTAGCTCTAAAACCATGTGACTTTCTCTTTTTTCTGCTAAACACTGAGGAACTGATTTAATGAATATCCAGTTGGGTGAATTTAATACAATGGCAATACATTAAACCTCGTCTGCATTTAAAAGCAGTCAGACTTATCAGTCAGACAGAGCTTTTTATTTTAGCATTGACTGATTACTGAACTACAGATACTTTTGACATTCATAGACTATTGTTGCTCACATTTATCCATTCCTCACATGGTTTTCCACATTCACTGCTTAAAAATAGACAAGGGGCGATCAATCAGATGAGTCATGTGACATTTCTCAGTGATGTCCTGTCATGTATTGCAACGGGCCCGCCCACCAGCAGCCGCAGAGAAAACTACTCGCTGAAAGTTGGCAGGGCTGTTAACTTAGCAGGAGTTGAGTTGGTGGGGCTGTTAAAAGTCACTTACCAAAAGATGCAGTCACACCCCCTTGTTTTTTGAATGCTCATGTAAATAAGACAGTAGGAAATCGACAGAAACTGATTACTCACCGGCTAGCTAGTCTATTTTTGGATGTCTATCAGGAAATATTGGCACGTAAACAGATCTTCTTAAATGCATCTGTACCATGTAGCACTTGGCTATATAGAACATTATACAGAACTTTTTATCACTGTTTATATGTTTATAATGCACACAAAGACAGTTCACTGCAACACCAAAGGGGGCGCTGTTGAGTAAACTTCCTGTATCACAGACCAATTCTGTTTCTAAAAGACAACGTCCTGCATTTAGCGCAACAAACACACCTGAACCGGCTAATCAAGGTTTTCAAGATTGCTTGAAAATTAAAATTTGTTTTTGAATAGGGTTGGAACACCAGGAATAGAAATGAATAGCCCTGCCTTACAGATATGTTACACCCAGTGTGATTAGTGTGAAGTCTTTGAAAGTGCCAGTCTATTTAAAAGAAGGCAGACCTTGTATCGGCTTATGCTACAATGATGTCTCGTCCCTTCTTCACTCTGACTGAAACTTCAGCCCTTAAGACTGCACCCCCCATTGTTTTCATTCCCAGACACTGTCAGAAAATCTGATTCTGTTTTATCTGATTCTCGAGATTCATTTTCCCCTGAGCTTATTTTATATCTGGTGTAAAGGCAAGAGGTCAAGCAAGACAGATTTCCATTTACACCTGGTATTCACATGTATCTCAGATACGTCTCCTGTGACTGCTTGTGACTGTATTTTGCGAGGGGAGGGTCTCTGATGTGGCTGCATGTTGGTAAACATACATTGTCACATTTCAGTGAGGTTGGAGATGCATCTGGACGCATTAACATTTAAACTTGACTGTAAATGCAATATCGCAATACACATATTCCTCCTCACTACCTATAAAAGTAGTTTAAAGGATCACAACATATGTGAGGCTGTCCAAGTATGTGCCGAATAAGTTGAGACCAAGATCTCGGTTTCATACACACCTCACATGAAAACGTTTACCAGCATCCTGGTTATTTGTTTATTAAAAGATTTTTTGTCACCAAAAATACTGTCATCATTGACTCACCCTCATATTGTTCCAAACTCACATGACCTTTTGTCTTCTGATAAACAATAAAGAGATAATTAAATAACTATTTTGTGAATTTAATACAATGGCAGTAAATTATGAGGTAAATTATGTCGCCAAACAAGCATATTTGACTCACTGATACGCCAATCGATTTAGTTACATGCCCAATACTTAACAGCACAATTGAAAGTCTGATATTGCTTTCATACAACAATTCAAAAATTAGTAAAAAAATGTTACGCCCTCATCCAATCAGATTTGAGGACAGGAACTAACTGTTAAATGGCACAATAAACTGCCATTAAATGATTAGGCTGCCATTAAAATATCAAGTTCACCCAACAGGAAATTTATTTAATGGTTTCAATTTGTGCTCAGCAGAAGAATGAAAGTCACACAGGTTTGAAACAACATGAGTGTGAGTAAATTATGACAGAATTTTCATTTTTGAGTGAACTAATCTAATCAATGAAGATGTCTGAATATGTTTGTATAGCCAGTAACAGCTCTTCACACCATTAAACATTATAAGCAATTATAAACAATAAAAGATTATTTTCTTTACACTGATGAGTCTCTGTTAGCTGAATACAGAACTGTTGCACTCAGGCATCTATGAATGGTTTGACATTTACGGAGGGATAATTGAAGGTCAGTGATATGACACATTATTTCATCGTTGCAGTAAATGTTAGCTTAATGATATTTTAGAGGACCAATCAATGGCCTTTATTTTGGCAGACACTTTCACTGCTGAAACAATCAGGATCAATTTGGAGGCTTAACCAGTTCAGAATGAACGATTCTTCAATTCATTATCCACACAAAATATAAGAAGTTCCCACCAGACTTTAAATGTAAGAAATATGCTGGAGACAGAGATGTGTAAACCCAATTCCTCCTCACCCAATCTTAATACAAGACCGGGCATTAAGTAGCTTCACTAACTACATATTGGGAAGCGCATAAGTTGGGACAAATACACACACACACCCACCCACCCACACACACACACACACACACACACACAAACATAACAATACAGAAGGAAAGAATAATAAAACAGCAAAAACAACAAAGCAAAGAATTTCTCTTCCATGCTCACCGAAGCATGAAATGACTGTGAAGTGTTTAAGCGGCTAATAGGACAGTCAGCTGAAGCTGAGATACCAGACAGGAACTCTGGTTTAAAGTCACTTTCACTCTGTGTGACAGCAGGCTGTTTATCTCCATCTCTCAACGCCTCGACCGTAACTGCAGATGGAAAGTTTTTCAAATTCAAGGATGTCTTATTTCCCTCCAGCTTCCCTTGAAACAGGAAGCTGACTTCCCCAGCTTATGGGCATCGGGTGTGTGTGGCTGTTAACAGCATGCAAAATCGTGCTTATAGCTGAGGAAAACAAAGCAGCCGGAATTAAAACAAGGCTGTTTGGAAGGAGGTGGAGAAACTTGGGATACAACGGTACGGCTGTCATGCTGTGACAACGTTGATGTGAAAATAAACCCTGCCAACTTATCAGCAGGAGCGAGCGACTCTCAGAGTTTCCAGAACTACAATGACAACAAGAGGAAGCAAAGTCTTCCTTAGTTATTTATGAAAATGCTTAGAATTACAGTCAACACAAAAATATGTCCAACAGCATCAAAACACACTATAGTGAGACTATAATGCGTTTTTGTAGAAGCTACAAAAGATCTAATTTTGTGTTTACAAAAATCCTCAAACGAAACGTGTTTAAAAAGTCAAGACGTTTGTGCACCTGTTGATTTAAAAGGCTAAACAATTAATGTTTTAAAATAGCTAAATGAGAAATGCATATCAAATAAAATGTAATTAACATTAAAATAACCTTTTAATTAAAAATATCAGTAATAATTAAAATAACATTTAATTCTAAATCATTCCTATATAACAGATAAATGCAAAATCACAAAAGAACACAACAATTAAATGCACACTAAACCTCGGACACATGTAAACAACTTTAATTACTTTTACAAATGAATTACACATAATACTGAAAAACTTTCAAATAATATTGTTTCTAACTGTAATGCAGATGGTGCTAATATTGTCACACAGTTATCAGACATGATACTTCAGAATGACTTTAGATTCAGTTATTTTTCCTTTAAAAACTCACATATGGCTGAAAGGTTACAACCTTATTTACATGCTTATCACAGCTACATTCTGACAAAAGTCACTTCAGCACTGCTAAATGACATCCATTAAAGACAACAAGTCAAGATTCTGCGATTCCTTTGTTCAGACTGTGTTCTGAATCATTGGTCATTTTAATTACTGTAAATAACTTCATAACTTTTAATTAAGCCAAATTTTTCCAATTGGACAGAAACTGACACAAATGCACCATGTGAAATCTTAATGTATACATTCTTTATGATCCTCACTGCATTTCATTCATCTAAACAATATTAAAGTGTTTAACTGAGCCCGTCACATGTGCTCACACGCTCTATTAGCATAACCTAATGCAGCTGCTTAATGCAACCTGATCAGTTGCACTCAGTGACGGGAAGCAGCGAACAGAATCGTTCTATTTTGTTGTTTCCTCGTGCTAAGAATGCTGGGATGTGAAGTGTCTGGTGTATGCTATTATTTATGGAGATCTTTTGCAGCAGATTATTGATGAAGTCAATAGGCCTTTGTTCCCAGTGAAACCTAACAGGGCACAACAGTGCTCAGAAAACATCTCGTCCGAACTGACTGAGCATTCAAAGTGGACTTGCATTTAGAAAGATAGAGACAGATAGATACTTTATTGATCCTGTAGGAAATTTAGGCATCCTTTACCATCCATGACATGACATTCACAAGACACACTCAAGTACTCCATAATGTATTTGCTTTGTTGAGTAGTCCTGGAAAAATGACATGTGATTAGAGGCCAATTCATTATTTATTTTCTTTGTTGAATTACTGACCGTGCACAAAAAATACAGGAAACCTTTGTGGCAAAATTGTGGCTAAAGAGAAAGACAGGAGAACTTAACTGTCATTTCCATGCCTCAGGTTGAATAGGCAGAGACAATTCCAAAACTTGACTCACATATAATTATTATGACAAAGTGCACACACACTCATTAAGTTGCACAACATTCTGAAAACAAGAAACTGGATAGACTAGGGCAGTTTCTATTTTGAGTTGATGATCAGAAAAAAAACTCAGCTAACTGCATAATAATTCATGGGTTGCACTAAATTAGACATGACCAAGCATGAAATCAGTATGAGTGGTATGTCATGACCTGGTTTCCATTACATAAAACTTTGTCTAACCTGAGAACATTTGCCTAAAATATTCCATCAGTTTCTCAGTTGGCATGATGTTACATGATGAACTTAAAATTCAAATTGTGATCATGTGACCACACATATGGATTGATTAGAAAACGAGGATTCCAAGATGATGTCAAGAAGAAAATAAGCAAAACAAACTATTTAAACTTTGTAGTTTGACAACTGAATAACACTATTTATACACACATGTATATTTTTAAAGAACTCTTTACTCAATTAACAAAACACTAAATCATACCCCAAATAATGAGTTAAATGAACCCTTTTCAAGTTAAGTGTCTAAGCGATACTTTGTTTACTAATGCAAACTGTGGTGATACATAGGACAAAAATGATTGGGAAATACTGCTGGTTAGATTTTTCCAGAATCCTCCCTGAAAACTAAGCCAGGATTAACTTCTTTAGTCAGAAACCCACGATTACTAAACTTCACAAAACTTTTCCTCTGCAGTATTTTCTAATTATCCGAGCCAATGAACTCGTCCTTAGGCGCAGAGCTCTCCCCAAATGTCATCATTTAGATGAGACTTTCTCTGTCAATTTCCACCCACTGCTTTGATATAAATATACAGTAGGCATGCACTTTATCTAATAGCATGAAAATAGCAGAAGGGTGATTACAACTTCTGTATACCTGATCCTATTTCCAGTCTGAGGCCACAGGACTGGTCCTAAATAGCAGTCTGCCTCTTGATATGCCTGATTAGCTTGGCTTTGATCTCTGAAAGGGGGTACGTCCCTATCACGACAGCATGTCTCTTACTGATGGTGCTGTGACTGGACTGTTACCATGCCTTCGTCAAAAACTTCCAGCACTGCTCAGTTGAGCCAGTAGCTGCACTGTGTATTGCTACTGGCTATACGCAGCCAAAAGACTAAGAACAATATTTCTATACTGTTGTATCATTAGTTAAAACCTATAGTTTTCTTAAAGGAAATACCCGGCATCTACACAATGTGACTTAATGCATTGCAAACAAGGTTTTATTAAATCAAATGTGCTTAAACGTAGCTTAAATCTTTCCACAGCCTGAATGTTGAAGCCTTATTGGGTTTGCAGTGTCACGTAATCTGTATAATGTTCATCTGTAAACACTGATACACAAATGAAGGCATGTTTATAATGTTCACATTTATTTCTTTGAAACATAGTTGTTGAGTTTCTTGAACATTAATCATTTAAGAATGAATATCTAAAAGGTTTTCTGATGCCATTTAAACAAAGCAAATCACCACAGGCATGTTTTAGACTCTGGCATGACTTGCTCTTTAGATATTCAGCAGATAAATTCTGATCATTGCTAAGAACACCCTTCTCTTTGTTTAATAGTCTAATCTAGTCACAGTTTTGCCCTATCAACAATAAGGGGAAAACTAGAACTTGTGACTCACCATGTGTGTGTCAAGCGTTTCGTTGGGCACTGCTTGTACATTGAGACTATGAGACGAAAGAGTTTGGAAAAAATTGTCATACGATAATGTTTGTTTGCACGCTGTAGGCATGCATCTGAAATATTAGTTATTATAAGTCAAATCTCCACGCTTAAACAGCACTCGGTGTGGCCGCAAAACAAACATACTGTACATACAATTTGCATTCACTGCGATTTTGCATTGCAATGAAATTATGAGCAGTGTCTTCAGCAGATTTGCGTTGCTTTCAGGATACATGCACAGGGATAAGTTTCGCATTTAAATAATAACTATGCAAGAATTAGAAACATTTGCTAAATTTATCAGTTAAAGTTCATGCCCTCTAACCAGAAACGATGAGATTCATATAATCAGCCTTACTAAACATAAAATCCTGACTGACTGTGGATTGAGGTCACTGCTTACACACAGAACTCAAAGAAGATTAAAGGCTGCTGGATCACAGGGTGACAGAGTTATTTTATCCCGCGTGTCTCTTTTTAATAGAAAAATCAGTGAATACAGAAGCGAGCACAATACATCATTATGACCTTTGGAGTGACCCAACAGCACTATGTCTTCCAGTTTTACTGCTGTAAAGGACATTTAGGAATGTTCAAAGTAATTCGGTAATGTTTTTAAAACGTTTAAGAATAACTTAAGAGTAATGTTTTTGATGTAGATATATAACGTTTGAAAAACATTCCACTAACATTACTGCAACAAGTTTTTGATAACTTTGAGAGAACTTTTACAGAATGTTAGTCAACATTTTGAGAATGTTCCCTTTTAGCTGGGACTGCCTCCTCTTGCCTGCATCCACCTTACAATCACCAAATGCTTATGACCTGTCTTGAAAATGACCTGACAAAAAATGCATCTACAATGACATTAATAAAGAAGATCAGATTGCTTCAAATGTTTGGGCTGGTCTTCAGTGATCTGTTTGTTTGTTAGGGTCAAGAGACTTTCATTTGTTATCACTTCACATCTGTAAGTTCTTGTTTTAAAATCATAATTTCACAGATACAATACGAGAACAGAGCATACTGTACTTTTACTTCAAAAACTTTGAACTGTCTTATTTTCCACTTGCAAAACTTGCTGTAACACTGACCAGAAGGTTCTTGTCTTTGATGAGTTGAGCTGTAGATGCAGATAGCTGTCAGATGGTTTGTGAAAAGCAAGAAAAATGATCTGCTAAGAAACTTAGGAATGTGTTTTGCGCAGACAGCAGGCCGCATGGGTGAAAGTTATGGTCACTGGTTTTTATGGCCATTAAAAGTAACAAACTATTGTAATCCATTTATTTCAGCCTTAAATTTTAGACAGTGCAACATTAGCCAAATACCATATTGTGAAAAGGAGACATTTTAAAGGGCAAAAGAAGTGAATCCTATCTTTGTAATTGAACTAATAAATGTCACTTAAATGTTGTTGTAATGTTAAGTATGGTTTCCCTAGGAGGAGGAGCCCAATACACTCCAACCTGTCATTTGAAATAAGGGCCTGTTAAAACCATTCCACAACATCTAGGCAATAAATGATAATATAGGACTTTTCCTTTATAAGCTTGACTTGCAGAAGCTGTAGAACAGACGATAGTTGTGTATACATGTATTTAGCCCAACATTATCTGTACTTGTAGTCATTGCTTCTTTCATTGGCCAGTTACTTTCACATCATCCCACATCCCAAGTTCAACCTCCTATACAAACTTTACATGATAAATGATTAATACAGCTACAGCTACAATCTGTCTCAACTTAAGCTATTTATAATCAATAGAAGCTTATACACTTTTCCAACAATAATAATTTTCCAACTGAAGTTTATTCATAAAGGTAATTGGTAACAGGTACATTGGTTACCAATGACCTTTTCTGTTATTGGTTGGACAAATAGACAGTCCCAGCCAAAAGCTAATGCCATTGGTTGACCAAACGTTGTTTATGTCTGGCCTGGTCAGACTGCTTGATTCTGTTTGGTGGCAAAGACATTAAGTACTTCACTTTTAATCTACAGACTAAATATAAGATTGTCCAAATCAAATCAGGGTGTAGAACATTTTGTAAAATGAAATGCGCTGTGTGGCATTTAAGTCATTTTTATGACAAGCAGGTGTAATCTGATGTCCTGGGATGAGTTCCGTCATGTTCTGTCGTTCTGTCCATGTCTGGTGACCAATCAACAATTTGTTCTCACAATAGAGAACATTTTATTCTCAAGAAAATGACATGAACATGTGCCAGTATTTCTTAGTTCAGCAGGCACAGAAACTCAT
>JAZGTK010014061.1:254-13959 GCA_036877625.1 Ambastaia sidthimunki | reverse complement strand
AACAAGTCTACAAATCCAGACAAGAACACATATTAAGAAATGGCTTGTATTTGACTGATTTTCAACTAAAGTTACCATTGTTGCCTAGACAACATTGCGATTGTTAAAAAAATCACATAAAAAACAACTAAAACAATGTAATGTTTATTATATCATTTAATTAATTAATTTGGTGATATATCACTATTCAGTGTAGTATCACCTTCTTGCAATGAGTTGTGGCTAATATTAGTCATTTATTGCGTCCCTATAGGCTAAAGATTTATTTGTGATATTGAGAATATTCAGATTCAGATTTACCTGGTGTTACAGTAATTTTGATAATATCAGCATCTAAATTCAGATTACTACTGCCATTTCACATGATCATACAGGCTTAGGTATATAACTCTCTCTCTCGGAGGGGGTATCCCACTTGCTTGAAGCTCCACTTTTTATCTGGCCTAATCCAAACAGAAAATGGTAATCAAAATGGCAAAATTAGCCAACTGAGGTCAATTTTCAGGCTTTTCCCCCCTCAAAAACAGAAAGCTGTGTGATGATGTCCATCAGTTGTTGATTTATCTACCACTAGACAAGTGATACAATAGCTGTATAGAATTCCCTCAAGAGATCTAAATGGCATTTGCTTTGGGTGATGCGTGACCCCCTGGAGCTATGTGGCCTGGTTGCTGCCAACTTCAGGGCTGATGTTTAGGGCTGGGCATGTTTCTCATATGGAGGAGGTTTGGCTGGGCAGACGTACCCTGTTTGCGTCTCAAGAAATGACACACTGTAATCTGTGATTTTCCCTCTCTAATCTAGCCATTTTGGGGTTAAATGCTATGGTTCAGATTTGGTAGAGGCGCCATCTGCATGTCTTTCTTTAATTACTCCGCTACCAGGAGTTCTAGTGTGTTTTATTAGTGTGTCAGGATAGGTTTGTCTCGTTCTAGTAGCCCCATTTTGGTATGGTTTTCGGATCTTATAATTTTCCTAGATGGTCTACCATGAGAGACTCCGATTAGATGGGGCTTTCTCATGCAGGCGGGGGGTACAATATACCATGCTTGGCCAAAGATGTGGAAGCTTTGGGTCCAGCCTCTGAAGGAGACAAGCTCCTGAATGCAAGCCTCTCGACTGAGGTTGTAGAGATCATCCTTAACTTTAAAACTCCCTTCATGAGGACACTATATTTTTTAAAATTGCCCAGTTGCTTCAATGCTGGAGTTTCTCCAAGATCGATTCTCACCTGGTCGTTCTTCATCAACACTCAGGGTGTATGTTTATGCCCCCATTGGTGGTATGAACCAATGGGGGCATGTGTTTCTACCTTGCACATTTCAAGCCCCTACAATCAGCTTCTTTCAGATATTTGTCTGTCATATGTATGTGTCTAAGGTATCAACCAATGCTAGATCTGCAGTGCCTCAGACCTTTTACCCACCTTCTCATGTGTCAGTGAAACAAGACAGGCTACATTTACTTGGTCATGTCAGGGCACTTGGACCTATATAGATAAGACCTCTCAATGGAGAAAATCTGAAAAGCTACTGCTTTGGGCCCCCTATGAAAGCTACCAAACAAACTATAAGTAGATATAATGTGGATTTTCTCACTGGTTTACGAGGCATGCAATATGCCTTCACCTCTCCACATTAGAGAACATTACACAAAGGGTATGGCTTCCTCCAAAGCCTTATTTTTGGGGGCTTTTAAAAACTCTTTAAAAAAGAATTTATTGAACGGCATTCAATACAATGCCTTTCTTTAATCTGCAATAACATTCATATTTAAAAAAGATTAATGATCTTTGTTTAGTACATTTTTCAACCAAGGGCTTGTCTCTTGTTGACTTGAGTGATATCCTTTTGCAAAAATTTATACCATGAAACTAAAAACTTTAAAAAAGTAATGCAGACAACCACTCTGTTCACTGTTTTGAAATCGCTTATCCTCTGTTCAGCACATATTTTTATCTGTTTACTTGTTAAATGGTATATACCAAGGGATAAAACAGCAGCTCTTGAAGATAAAAAAAATAATTAAACTGACATTAAAAAGATGACAAGCAGTTAATGACAACCAAATCTTAAATTAGAAATAATCCTACAAAGAGTATTATATAAAGTATATACAAATTGTTTGAATAAAATAAAAAAATTAGTACCATACCTTGCATTGCATTGCATAAAGACAAATCCAGTAAAGCAGAATGATTGAGATGTTAGAACAGGTAGATGTGTGTAGATGTTGATTTCATGTCAACACTGAAAACCAACACCATACAGTAACACTAAACAAATGGTAAGGCCTGTGATATTTGTAACTAAACACCAGATTTATATTTATAATTTTTTTATTCAGTAATTTGCTATATGCAGTACGAGTTTCATGTATTCGGGGTGGGTAGGTTTTACCACCATTGGTTCACTAGTTCTAGATTAACAGCTCCCCCTCTAGCCAATCAATCGAAGAGTGGAGTTGAGGTCACGCTGGCTGCTGATGCTCATTCGGGCATGTGAACATGGATAACTGTCAGCTCAGCTGACAAATTTATCCAGACAAGATGGGGGGGAGAAGGGATGGGATGACCCTGAAGCAGATCAGTGGGAATACGATGGACTTTTTATTAAAATTCCTATTATCTACTTACCTACCCCCAGCCTAGTTAGATTTTATACTTTTGTTCCTTGCCTAGTCACAGCAGTGTGACATTATAGCTGCAATTAGTAACGTATGCTTTTGTTACCATCTCCATATATAACATTATAACATTCCTGACATTTGCCTGACATTTGCCACAAAATCAGAAACAACAGTTAAATCAATATATAATGACAAATCAGTATTATCTGCTTATATGTTTTTATCAAACAAAGTTCTGAATTGCAGCTTTAATGTGGCAGAGGAGAATTGTCCCTCCCAGTTGAGCCTGATTTTATTGTGTAATGTTCAGGTATTTTATGGTATTATTGCAAATTCGTTATAATCATGTCCTATAAAATGTTATCATCTTTCTATGTGCTATCTCATATTGTAAAAAGCACTATATAAATATAATTGAAATAAATTGAATTACATATTTTAAATCATCAATAAATTTAGACAATAGTATCATTATGTTGGCTTGAGATAACGAACATATTGTTATTTGATTTAAGAAAAGCATCACTATTACTCTCTTGCATACTATCAAGTATACAATGTTTTTCGGGTATACAAAAAAGTGGGTGAAAAAATCCATTAACATTGGGCTGACATTGAGCAGTAACATGACTTAACATTGGGCTGAATTTTGTGATGTCATAGCTCAGCATTAGAATGTTGTAGAGACTTGGGGGTGGGATCATATCATTAAGCTTATCAATCAGCAACAAAAGGTGACATTTCAACTTTGTAGCCACAACCTAGCAACCAGTTACAGTACTCTAGCAACCACAACATTGACTTCCATTGAAAAAGGTGAAAGGCATCAGAACATCGTAGAGACATTGGGTGGGCCCTTTTGACCCAGACTGGCAAATAGTCTTTAATTAATTAATTTATAATTGATTTATTGCTTTTTTGTTTTCCTCACATTGTAAGCTTTGGGTAAAAGAATTTGCTAAATGCCTAAATGTAATTATTACCATGGAGACTATCCAGCCATGCCCCAGCAACCATTTAGATACACATCCGTCTATTAGTTTAATCCTGTTGACTGGACTGGACAATGGGAAAGCTTTAAAGTTCAGCTTACACTTTCATTCACAACCTAAAACAAGAGAAAGTTAAGTAATTTTTTCTTAAAACAGCTGCTCTGAAATGCATTGCTTTGCCTCATGGGTGTAACAGAAATAATGGAGCAATTGTGCCCCCATGTGGACATTTAATTGATATTATGGTAAGTGGACATATGGGTCAATATATTTTGGCAGTCATTACAAAAAACACATTTTACAGGAGAATGCTCAAACTGACCAATCAGAATCAAATATTGTAGAGGGCCATGTAATAAGGTCTAATAATAAAAACAAATTAAATAGTGGATTTCTGCAGAGCAAGCTGGTACAAAGTCGTTTAAACAAAATGTGGATGAATGTCTGTTTTAAATACAGTCTTTTATGCATAGCACACTCATAGCACGCATTAAACTGCACACATTTTAAGTGCTTATGTGTTATATTCTAACCTTTAAAGTAATTCAAAAGTAACAATCCCATTAAAAAGATCTGCCAATTTAGATTTTAATTGCTCACCACTCCAAAACATATCTGAGAGATTTATCATCAAGAGGTTAACACAAGCTTTATGGATAATACTCTTACTCATTATAGAAAATCTGAAGTCACAACAGTCCACAGACGCCAATGAACTGTATTTTTAAACCTGAACGTCATAGCTATGAGCTTGGCCAAACCACTTATTAAAAATAAGGAGACCATGAGCTATAAAGACAGAAGTTGAAGAGCTTGTTATTTTTCTTTCTGGGAGGTGAACAGGATAAAGATCAATAGCTGTGGTTACGTCTTTTGATACAACTATGGCACTCTGTGGCATTGAAGAACAGCTCAAAAAATATATTACTGAATTCTAAGCCTTTGAAATAAATGCCAAGAATAATTTCCCACATATAACTTTGCCCACTGAAATCACACATTGCTGTGGTATTAAATGCTCCTCCCAACTCTGCTCATATTAGCTTACATATTCCTGCAAACAGAGGTGCAGCTTCATCTGCTGCCCAATTAAAGACAATAATGATTCAAAGGAGTTTGTTCTGGCCTATGATGGACCACAAAAGGTACTTTATTCCGCATACAAAAGCATATCCTATAAACTACTCTTTTGACAATAAACTACAGAGTTGATGATAATGAAGCTATAACAATTTAAAATGGCTATTTATGTAAATAAATTAATGAAACACCCCTGCAGTAGATCTTTATGTGCATGCAGTAATTAAGTCTCCATAAAGATAAGCCCTCCCCCCAAAAAAAATTCTAATGTCAGTGGTGTGCTTGGGCAAAATAATTGATAAAAATAAAATAAAGTCATAGAGCACTGCGACATAAAGAAAAGATAAAAAATATTTTTTTAAAGATATTTTATTGTAATTCTGTTTTTGCAAATACTCAAATTATTCATTAAGAATCAGAAATATTGTGGTAGGTTTATGGTTTAGTAAAGTTTTTCAATTTAGAATACGAGGATTGTGCGAAAACACAAAAATAATAATTTTAATAAAAGTAATCTTAAAACAAAACTGAACAAGAATTAAAATAGTTGGGAATTTATGAACAATTCTGATTCCTATTTTTTATTAGGACAAAAATGAGATGCAAATTTACAGTTAATTAAATAAAACAGCTTTACGTTTACCAGTCTAATTAGCATCAATTTAGATTTGCTATTGACCTTGAACCTTCATCAGGGCAAAACATGTAAGTTGTGAATAACAAGCTGCAAAAACATGTTCCTTTTCTAATATGGTTAAATGTAATCAAAGTTTCTTAAGCAATAGTGTTGTTTAACATGAACCATGCAGACCACATGGTTCCATAACTTAATCGCAAAGACTGAGTAACTCGTTTGCGTCATATGTAATTACTGGTAACTGTCTGTCTGTAATATTGCTTTGAGCTTCTACTTTCACATTGACAAACTTTATCTTCCAGCAATTATCGTCCAATGGTGAGCGAATGAGCCCAAACACTTGCTCAAAAATACCAAGGCAGGCATTGTCACGGTGGATAGTTCCTGCTACTGCCACCAACACCAATCCATGACATGATGAAAAACACTTTAACCCAAGACCCTCCAGGTTTGGGCAAAATAACAGCTGTTCTTCTTCTACAAGAGCATGAAGCCGCTGGCTTACCAGCTCTGCACCACTAAACTCATCTACACGCTGCTCTCCAGTGCACAACAGAAGCCGTAGCCTCACATCCGGCCAGAAATGCTGAGGACCCCACTCCTTTACCGGCTGACCATATGTGGGGTTCTGAGAGTTGAGAAGGCAGAAGAACCACTGGCAAAATTGTTTTCCCAAAGCTGCGAGGTCTGACAGACCATCTTCAATTTCATGTGAAGAAGCAATTGTGTTCTTGTCAATCTGGTAAAAAAAGAATATGAACTAGGTCAAGCCTACTCATTTGCATTGTGACATTAATTTTATGACAAAATTACCCTCCTGTCTTCAAAAAATGAATGAATTTACATGAATATACATTTTACGTCTATAGTTTAATTTGTACACACTTGAAATCACATTTGAAAACACATTTTAACCACTCCACAGACGTTATTTTAGAGAACTTTTGTTTTTTATATCAATTTAAGTAATTTTTTTCCAGCAATTGTTTACAGATTGTTTTACTTTGAAATTACTGGATCACAGTTGCAGTGAGTCAAAAGTTTACACACACTAAGTTAACTGTGCCTTGGAAACAGCTTGGAAAATTTCAGAAAATGATGTCAAGCTTATAGACAATTAGCTTCTGATAGGCTATATATAGCTCAACAGTAAAACAGATCTTATATTGACATAACCTGAAAGGCTGCTCCAAAACTAACTTAAATAAAGCCATACAGTTTTCAGCATAAGCACCTGGGAACAAAAATCTTTTGTGATATGACCTGTGACCTGATGAAACAAAAATTGTTTAACCATAATGACCATCATTGTGTTTGAAGTAAATCTGGAGACATTTGCAGGTAAAAGCCGATACAATACATGTCATAAATTGTAAAACACTGTATATGTACATGTATAAGTATACTGTATAAGTACATGTAACCTCAGTGTATAATGGAAAGTATTGCCTATTTGTAGGCTCTATAACTTCTCTATCACTTATTCACGCACATATTTTGTAATATTTGTAACAATATTTTATAACTTATTTTATAATTTAAATGCAATGGTCATGCAATGTGACAAATTACTTTTTGAAAGTATAAATATTCAGTGTAGTCTCTCAATTATTATAAAACAGCATGCACACTCATTCTAAAATAATTAGCAAAATGTCAAAACAGTTTTACTATTGTTAATTGTTACGACCAGTGTTAATACTACTACTGTTAATACAATACAACCTACTGTTAATACAAACTAAACTAAACACCATTGTACACTTAAAAGTAAAATTAAACTAAAATATGTTGATAACTAATTTAAACACAAATCACTGCAAATTAAATGTTTTGATATATAGTATATTAACATTTTAAAACAACCTGTGTTTATTAACTATGAAATTACAACTAAATAGCATTTGGAAATGTGGGTGGTGTTTCAAAGACAGGCATTAAATTAAGTCAGAACTAGGCTAATTCTGCTTAAATTATTGGGTTAAAGGCTTAATTTTGATTAATTAGTTCTGAACTACACATTAGGGCCTTCTCCTGTCTTAATTTAATCCTTGTCTTTGAAACTGGGTTCAAGAGTATTTAATTTATTTAAATGCTAACAGTTAGTGGTTTCACTTTGGCAACCTAAAATAAAAACAAAATGAAACCCCGAAAAACTAAACTGAAACTCAAAACCATGAAAACTTAAAATAATAAAGTAAAAACGTTGCAATTAAATAAAGTAAAATCCTGGTTTAGAGTATTTGTGTACACACAATGTAAAATGTATAAATAATTGCCAAAAATCCTAATGTTTAAAATATGACTTGGACATAAACATTTTTCGAAGAGCTTCATCAGTAAGATATTCTCTCTTGACACCCACCTCACAAGATGACCAAAACTCAAGAGTCCTCTTAATCAACTGATGTTTTTCAGTGTTGGGAAGTATGGCAACCCCTTCGTTGGCAAGATACCTGAAAATGACATCACGGTGGATCTTCTTTCTTTTCAGGAGTTCTTCGGCATCCTGAGAGTAAGTTATGATGGCACCAATGGCCTCTGTGGATCAGAAAACAAAACACAACTGCTACGTGGCTCATAAAAATAAACAATATTTTAATAGCACGCCGCAAACAAGTCTCAATGGTTTAAAGCCCACTACATTTGCTTTGAGTTTTTATATTTGCGTTTTAATCATCAGAACTTGACAATGTTAACAGAATAGCAATGGTTTGCTTCTGTAAGGCAATAGTAATTGCCTTACCTTCTGTACTCTCTACAGCAATCATTCGATTTGTTACAGTATCTTTCAGAGACAACAAGTCTTCCTTGGATAATAATGTAAGAAGTTTTTTACAGCCTTTCTGTTCTTTTACTGACAACGTCGACATATTTACATATTAGAAATGTCAAACACATCCTCTTCGTATGTTCCTCTTCGTGTTTCCGTTGCTATGTCACACCACAGCGCCTTCGCAGTCGGTTTTGAGGTAGTACATCAGCCGTCCCGTCAAAATCAAAGTCCAAGGTCGGTCTTATTCCAATATGTTGATGTAAAAACTATAGAAGAATAAAATCTTTATTAGTGACGTATATTGTTTTTTAAATATGCTCGTACGTTTACAAACCTGCTTTTCACACACACACACACACACACACACACACACACACACACACACACACACACACACACACACACACAACACACATTTATATCAGATATTTACAAATATTTACAAGACAATAAATCTGGATTTACACCTAATATCCTGTACACGTTTACATACCACTAATATTTTGTTGACATTTTTTTATATCAGCCTGTGTTATGCAACTGCTATGCTAAATAAAAAATGGCAAAATGGCATTTAATAAATATTTATTACTTATATAATAAATTGATATTTCAATTAATATGCTAAATATTTATTTCATCTGTCGTATTTACAAATGAATGATGTAATTTCATAACGATGACGCACGATGGCAGCAGTTACAACGCTCACTGTGAGTTTAGTTGCAGGGTTGGAGAGATGGGCGTTTTTCTGGGATAAGGTGATTATAACAGTGAGACTTCGGTCACCACTCCCTGTGTTCATCGAGCAGTAGTGTCAGTTAACTTCTCTGAATGAGACGCCTCCCGACTTTTCTCACAGGATACACAGACACAAAAACCCATGTAAGAGGACAACAAGAATCGTCTCTCCGATTTTATCTAGATCTGGATATAGCTTTTTCTCCTGGAGTGGAGTAATAAGGACACATTACGCTAAAGTGCTAAGGCAAGTTCTGTTTGCTTTTATTAAAAACTGCTTTTTCTTTCAGGATGATCGAAATGTTGGATTGCCAATGCCGTATGAACTATTCAATGAACTTTCAAGCGGTGCAGAGTTGTCGGTTTATTCTATCATTCACTTAGTAGATTTATACGAAAATGGCGCGGAATGGGGTTCGTTATTTCTGTAAACTTTATTTATTGTTGTAATAAAATTAAACAAACGAACTTGAAGCGGCGTGGCGCTTAACTCTCCGACGCGTCAGTTGTGCAAAAAATGTAATTGGTTGGTTACTTTAATTCAGATTTTCAATGTAAGCCGGCTATTTAAATTCAAGATGTTAACAATAAGAAAGATGGACATGAGCCTTTATTAAAATTAAAGTTTTGTGTCTTATTTAACTCCCAAGCAATGTGCGCATTTATTTAAGACTTTAATGATAAAAAAATGCAGAGCAACAATAGCATATAATATTTACATGGACGGTGTGGTTGGCAGCACACACAGGTCGGTGAACGATGTTAATGGAGTAAAAGTAGTTTTTTTTTTTCAAAATGGAAATTTTCATGATGGAAAATGACATCATAGACTGCATTAAAATCTGCATGATACAAGAAATCAGAAGAAAAGGAATTTTGTTTTTAGGACATAAGAGTCAAAAGTTATGAGCATAAACATGAGTTAAATTTTCATCTGTTGGTGGCGCTAGAGGGTTTGCGATAGAGACTTCAAATTTGGTACAGTAACATTTCAGAATGTCCCTTGTCTGTGTGCCAAATTTAATAACTTTCCTATCTATGGTTCTTTGGGCGGCTATAAATATTGAATAAATATTGCTGCAAACAGCAATTACTGGGTCAAGCCCATCAATGTTTGTGGACATCTGTGAGATTAAGAAAAATTAGATTAGGAAAAGCAGCTAAAGAAAACAGGTAAAACCCATTACAACACAATAAAACAATATATAACTTAACCAATAGGCGGCACTGTCACTTATTTATGAGGCAGTAACTCAAACTGGCCGACAAGAAGTACCATTGACTGTGACAAATTTGATATTATAGGACTGGGCATGAGCCAAAGAGTCTGAAAAAAACAATTGTTCAAGGAACTTCTTTATTGATCACGTTACAAGCATTTTTGTAAATGTTGCTGTGGCACTGGCCCCAGACTTTGCAGGTTACCTCAGAATGTGGTAATGATGAACCATCTCAAGTTTCGTTACGATAAGCGACTGTGTTTGTTAAATACTGCATTTTACAGCAAAACTAAAAATGGGCAATGCCCAAAATGGCCGACCATCGAACATCAGATATCATTTGACTGGCACACCTCAAAGAATCTAAAGAGTTCGCTCTCATATTTATAGACCAAAGTATTGAATAGTTTACATGTTACAATATTTACATTTTGAATATCTCTTGACCACTAGGGGGCGCTGACCTGAAACTTTACAGGTCCTCCCAAAACATGGCCTCAATGAACTATACCAAGTTTCATAACAATATGTTCATGCATTCCTAAAACACAGCATTTAATAACAAAATTCAAAATGTCCAATGCCCAGAATGGCCGACCAAGGAAAACGGGATATCATTTGACTCTGCAAGGAATCTAAGGGGAAATCTAAATTCTCATGATTTTAGAACAAAGCATTTAAAAGTTATAAAGGAACAATAGCAATTTTTCTTGGCACCAGTAAGTGCAGCAGTGGCCAAACTGTGCATGTATCCCCGGGTCATGCCTGTTATGACACACCAAATTTTGTGTCAATACACCAGATCGTTGCAAAAATATGTCAATTTTTGGGTCATCTCTGTCAAATTCGTTTGCATATTATTTGAGAATGGTTGGGTACATCAAAAAGCTTTTGTTAACTTTGTTTTATGGGTGTTTGTAGAATCTACATACCAAATTTTGTGTGAATTGGACAAACTTTCATATTTTTCATTATTTAGGGATGTGTTGCAGTCTGTTAAGTGTGGCCCCTTTGGGATTGTATAGAAAGTCAATCTTAGGGTTTACAGTGGAAATGGTGCACTTGCATAACAGTGTTTCAGGTCACTGAGCAAGTACTCGCACAAATAACCACAATAGTTTTGCACCATCACTCCATTAGGAGCCAGTCTGCGGTTGTCACTCACCAGACACATGTGTGGCTATGTATTTAGTGGAATGGAAGTGATTGTAGACGATAATGTTGTTTACTTACACCACGACATCTAGCTGTGAGGGTGACATTTAAACCATTTTGATCTGCATTTGCAAGGTTTTTTTTACCTTATGAAGGGATGGATTGATTTAAATCTAAGCTAAATTTCTCATTTGTGCTTAAATATAGGTCAAAAATTATAACAAACAAATCGTTTGATGTCTAGTTTTCTGGGTTCTCCGGGGGAAGGGAAATACAGTTCGTATCTCTTGAAGGTTAGAAGGGACTTCCTTCACTACTTTGTCCATGAGTGAAAAATCACACATGGCTCAGTTCCAGGAATTTTAAATTACATATTATTGGTGTTGTACTGTAGAAATGTAGAGCAGCTGGCAGATTTTGGGTGCAGGCCAATTCAGAAAGACGATGGCCTGGCAATCCTGAGAAGTACTAAAGCTGATGTTAATCTGAGCTTAGTCTGATGGATTTATGAATGATTGTTGTGAACTTATTGAGAAAATCTAAAAACTGGCTTTAACAGTCATGGCTTTATTTGCAAATGCATGTCAGCTGCATTCATTTATGACTAGGAAAGTGTGTCTAACCTCATGCTATGTATGGCACATTTGCTTGGTCCTGCAAAACCTTTACAGGGTGAAAAAGGGATGTAGTTAGTGGTGTTTTAATTAGTGCGGGGATTGCGCATAATTTAAACCATTCCCGCAAGTTGAACTTTTGTAATGCAAGAAATTCCCACACAAATGTATTTGCTTCATCTCAGATCAAATTATGAAATACATCAACAGATGTGGAAAAAAGAAATCACCGGTTCAAACAGTCTGTCTTTTAGAATTTAATTCCACAAACAGCTGCACCGGCCATCTCTGACTGTCGCTGAGCCTGTAGCGCATCAGCGTGTTCTCTGTGACCTGCGTCGCACTGATCTTATTCTCACAAGACTGTGTGACGCGCTCTAATATTCTAAATCATAATGAGCTGCTTATGACGATAGTATCGGCTTCAACATTGTATTATTTTAATCCAGAAATTCAAACATTAAATGCTGTTTTGCTATTTATAGCGTGAGCGGATAAAGCGCGTCTGCCGACTCAACACAGCCGCAACGAAGCGCAAGTAAATCATCATCTCCCTGTTATAAAATGCTAGTTTTATCCAAAGTTAACATAAATGAACATAAGACAGTATGTAACAATAGTCTCCTGCTTACTGATATCATCATCTCTCACGTAATGAGTCTAACGACCCATGTTTCAACAGCTTGGTATGTAATATATTTTGTATAACTGTTTTATATAACTGTTATTTAATTTATATTGAAATAAACATAATTCACTAAAATGGTTTTTAATCTTACAGAGCTTTTTTTTCTTAAAATAAAAAAATCTGACACTCTGACTAGATTATTTCACAACACTTAAATACTTAGAAAGCTGAGACATTCCCTTATTCAGGAGGCATAAAAATGAAAGCAACTCAAAATAATGAAACCTTAAGTGACATATATTAAATTTATTCAAATTAATTCAGTTTAAGCGCACAATGAAACTGAACTGAAACTGGAATATGTGAAATTCACTGATTCTGAAAGGCATTCATATATAGTTTTAATATAGTTGTTATTAAGCTGTTTTGAAAACCACCATACATTAAAATCTGTAGACATAAATAAATTAAGATTATTAATTTAGCCCGATGTGTCAATTTATTCTCCCCCCATAATCTTTAAATCCTCCCTATGTGACCCATGTAAAAAACGAAATTCAGGCCCTGATTATCTGTGAAGTGAAGCCATTTAATAAATTTACACAATCTGTAATTTTCTTGACATTTCCTCTTTTCTTGATTTGTTGATTTCAGATACTCAGAAGCAGTTCACCCAAAACATGAAATTTAACCAGTAAATTACTCTCAAGGCATCCCAAGTGTATATGATTTTCGTTTCTCAATTAAACAGATTCAGACAGTGAACAGAAACTGGGATTTTGAGATGCCAAAAGTTAACATTAATCCATACGACTGAAACTGGTTAATAAATGTCTTCTGAAGCAAATTAATGTTTGTGAAAAATAGTTTTTGAGGACTGAGGACTGCACCAAGCGTTTGGAAATTTTGATAATGCTAGTGTCCAAATTTCCAGTTTCACTGGAGCTGGCATTTATATGTATATATATGTGTGTGTGTGTGTGTGTGTATATATATATACACACACATGTATGCATATACATATTTGTGTGTGTGTGTGTGTGTGTATATATGTGTATATATATACAGTGCTCAGCATAAATGAGTACACCCCACTACATTTGTCAGAAAACCTTTAGTTTGATTCTGAAAACCTTTCAGAATCAACATTTTCTGTGAGATACTATACTACAAAATACTCCCACAAATGTGGGCCATTGATTGCAAACAAGATTTGTTAATTTGCACACACAAA